>SKCR01024171.1:0-33070 GCA_019454045.1 Zanthoxylum bungeanum
TATGGATGATCTAATCACAACTGATGAGAGTGCAATTTCCTTATTACATAGTTAATTTGCTACAACAACACAATGATCTGTGCAAATAGTGACGCTATGGGTCATATTATCCAACAATCTCCCACTTGGCACATAGCCAGTCACTCGAGTGCCTAACACCCGAACTATGTACAATTCGCTCAAATTGCTGAGGAAAGGTTTTCGTCAGCGGATTTGCTTGTTTATCGTTTGACGCGATTTATACGATCATCACATCGCCACGATATATGATCCGAACGAATCAGATGATAGAAGTATATATCTGGATCGTCGATGAGACCTTCAATTCCTTAGCCTATGCTGACGCCTAGCTCAGCTGCTAACAGAACTTTATCTAATCTTATTAGATTTATTTTCGACCCAGATGGTCTTCTATTGCTGCCTCAGCTGCAGCAATAATCCGCATTTGTTGTTTATTCGGCAACAGTTATCTTGCTAGGAAGATTTCCAGCTCACTGTCCCCGTTATTCAAACTTTATAGTACCGTAGTATTTTAATTGTTTGGAAACTTGCAGTAGTGATCCCAGTCACTACAAGTTCTCCTTCTCCCATAGTTTAAGATAACATCTTTAGTTCTCTGAGATACTAACAGATGTTCTCAACTTCAATCCAGTGACTATCACTTGGATTGACCGATTGTGACTCCATATGCTCGAAGCATATGAGACTCCAATACAGGTACATTTTAAATGTACAATTTCCCAGAGAGTGTTAACAACTTCAAATCTATCCCAGTAGATCTTTATTCCTTGAATAAAGGTTGTTACTCCCCAGAATTCTACGGAGAATTTCTATGAAAGCCAAGCTTTCGACAATAGCTTTATGGGAATTTTCACTGTCAGTGCGCCCTCCCACTAACCTCCTTATATACACAAGAATTATTTCGTTTTGAGTCAAATCATAAACCATTATGATTATTTCAAAACGTCAGTTCCAAGAACCTTATGCTTGCATTGATCCAAACATGGATCGAATAACCCGCAAACCTTGTTTGTCGGTTATACAAAATCGTCAGGATGTTGTAAACATCCTCCAAAAGGTTTCCTTTTCAGGAAAGCGATTTTGATTTATAACTGACACATTTCATAAATGAAATATACAGTTATTTTCAAGCATTTTCAAAATGGATTTACCATGGCAACAGGTAAAAGGTTGAACCGTTATTAACACAATGTTGATAACGATACCTTTCCGTCAAAAGCCTAGCTTTGTACGTTGGTATGTTGCCATCCATGTATGTCTTCTTTGAAGACGTTTAATGTACCATAGGCACAATGCCTTATGGTACAACAACTAGTATCCAAAATAGTTGTTATACATGGAATCCATTTCGGATTCATGGCACTTTGCCATAACAGAGAGTCGATACCTCGTATCACTTCCTCTAAACGTAGTCGGATGGTACACCTCCATAAGATTGACATCTTAATGAGGTTAGATCAGAAACCCATACCCTAGGTTGTTTTCTGACTCTATCCGATCTACGAAGTTTCTTGTGTATTTGAAGATTAATGGTACAGATTCATCATTGATGAACTGTTTGTGTTCCATTAAGGACTTCGTGCTTTGAATAGTATTACTCCGATTTTTCATCGAGTATCACTATCCTCCCACTGACCACTGCATATCGGTATTCCTCTCAGGAAAAACCGCATGGTGAGCAACAATCACATTGTTCTCATGTGAGAATTACAAGTACTATACTTAAGGTTTCCCTTAGGAAAACCTATATTGGCACTTATCCAATTTGGGTCTTTTAGTTTGGTATCATTCAAACGTCATGCCTGGCATACCCAAATTATCAGGAATGAGAAACCCCGTTTCTTCCCTGTTCATATCCTATATGACATCTGTCAAACAGATTTTCATGGAACCTTATTCTAAATAAGTTTTGCACTGTTAATACATATCCTATTGAAGGAAACAATAGCTCAGAGCGACTCGTGATAAACCTTATCATGTCCAACAAAATTCGGTTTTAGTTCGGACACACCGTCTAACTGACGTGTCTCGTTTAATTGTGTCCTAGACAACAATTCCATAAATAAGTCTCTATTGATTGATCAAATCAATTTGAGCTATTTATTTGTCATTTATATGTTTGAGATTTTATATATATTCAAAATATAAATTCTGTTATTTACATCTAATGTATTTATCTCAGTATCATCTTTATATAATAAAACACTTTAGTGTTTTAGAATATAAAGGTTCACCCGCAGTGGGTTAAACACTGATAAAGAGATAATGTTTCTAGTCAAACTAGTTACATTATAACAGTTCCTAATTTAAGTACACACCCAAAGGGTAGTTCCTAAACTTAGGTATCTACAGTCGAAACAGCGACTTTCGTCCCGTTTCCGATTCGCAGAATAATCTCAGCTTGAAGTCAGTATCCTGCTCAAAGCAGATTCTGAATATCAATACATATATATTTTATGTTCCACACTAAGTATTTAAAATCCAATTTCAATACTAGTTGTGAAGATAATTATGATAAACATATTTGAAGTAAGAGCCTTGCTCGTCTTCAATTCCTTCTTAGGATTTGTTCTATTATCTTCCTAGAAGACCTAATCCTTAATTCTGATTCAGAAATTAGGGAGTCTACTTTGACAAGTATAATGGATTAAGCGCTAAAGTTATCATTATATGAATATTCCAAATTTCATATTCCACTTATTCGCTTAACTCCGGGCTTTAGGCATAATTCATTATTTTATCAAATAAAATAACTTATTAATTTCCAAGACCATCTTGAAATTATTCCCAATTTGAAAATTAAATCATTTAAAATATTTTAATCCAAGATTATATTTTAAATATCCTTCTTTTCAATTTTATCTTGATTACAATAGTCCAACTATTTAATCAACGATTAGTGGTACTATTTATTATAATGATTATAATAGTCCAACTATATAATCAAATATAATCCAAATTAATTAACCTCAATTACATTGATTACTATAATCCAATTATAAAATCAACTGTAAACTGAAATTAATTAATTCAAATATATTGATTAATATAATCCAATTATATATAATCAACTATAATAACAGTCCAACTGTTTATTAAAACAACATAAAATATTAGTCCAACTAATACTTTTGATTAATATGACGAATAAAATAAAATGAGCGTGTTTAGCGAGTATTCGAACGAATGTTGCAAATTCAATACTTGCCTCCCACTATTTTTCGTCGAGTCTCTAACCCTCTGTGGAGTACTCGGGAAACCGCGTTTCTTAGTGGGCTAGGATCCCGTTAAATAACACACAACCTTGACTTCGGCCAATAAAAGCTGTATGCTATTTAACTTAGGTAGATCTCTATGATCAATTGGATCTTATCCAATTCCTAGATCCGGTTAGGTGGACATCCAAGTCCGAAACATATGTATAATGTCAATGTATCCATTACATTTTCCTAACCCTATCCTCCGAATCATCTAGGCCTTGGCTTTGGCCAAAAAAAACCTAATGATTCCAGTTAAGCTGGACCCATTGACGAGGAAAGTTTCGTAATCAATGTCATTGGACAAAAAGTGATCTTGACTTTGGCCAATAAAAATCACGATTTGGACAAGACACCGATATGCAACAAAACTCTCATGATTCAAGTACATCCTTGATTGACAAAGGCCTTGACTTTGGCCAATAAAAACCAATGCCAACTTCAGATCTTGAACAAGAATCATTCAATGGAAGGATATTTGCTTAATATAAACGAGGGTTTTTTCGCGTGCAAATTGGCTATCAATTTAATTATCTTTGTTAAGGTCTCATCATCATACACCCTTAAACATGCATTCTAAATACATAATAAAGCGAGTATGAAATAAATAATAATGATATGCGGATGGATACTTAAAACATTGATCCTAGATCAAATCTCTCCCTTTCTCTCTCCCGCTAGCACTTGTATTACTTCTACCCGTTACACTACACTTCTAAAGAAACCTCTTTACATGGAGGGGAATAGGTGAGAAGAGAACACAAAGAAATAGGAGATAAGGCTGGACACGCAGGTCCAATTTAATAAATCAAATTTATTACAATTTCCAAAATCGCCCCACCCGGCTAATATCCATCCGATATACATTATTCAAACATCACAACCATGTATTCATACAAGCATGTTATCAATCAATCTAATCAAATTAATTAATCTTGATAATTAGTGATCATCCAATGTTCAAACAAAGATTTGATTTTGTTCGAGTCAAACTCGTATTGCGAACACGTACTCAAAGTACAATTTCTACTACGAATTAAATTAAATTACATATTAAATCCAATTTAATACGTATTTAATTCTAATTCATTATTTAATTCCAAATTAAATATTACACCTTTATTAACGAACCTTTACGACTTAAATTCCAAATTTAATCGCAACGGGTCTCAAAGCCCGACTAACATCTAATGTTTTATTTAATTAAAGTCCAATGGGCTTTTAATTAATTTCTATAGGCGTGGACTTTTGGTCAACTCGGATCAAACCGAACAACCAAAATCCAATCCGGGAGTTACCCCATAAGCCTTTAAATTAATTTTGGCCCATTAGGCCCAATTAAATAATTAAGGTCCATTAAGTCATAATTGGACCTTTTGGATTCGGTTTTGGGCCTAATTGGATCCAACCAATTTTACCTAAACCCAACTTTGTTACAACAAAGCTCAAAAGCCCAATTACAACCTAACAAGCCCAATTTCCAAAATCAAGCCCAAATTAATTAACTTATAAAATTCCAAATTTCACAATTAATTAACCTAAGTGTATTACATAATCAATTACCCAATTAACATTTCTAAAACATCAATTAGCCTAATTAATCATGCACTTTAACAACCAAATAGTGTCCAACACAATTCAATTAAAATCAAACCCAATTAACATGCTATCAAGTCTCGGCAATTAGGGGTTTTTCAATTCGATTCGGTTTCAATCCAATTGAGTCCACAATCTTAATTTCCCAAATCAATTCAATTCATCCAATGAATTAAAACAAAAATCACAAAGAATTTCATGTTCATAAGATTCGGCCAAGCCACTTTAAAAGGGAAAAATTTTCTAAATCAAAATGCAATCCAATTGAACTTCAAAACAACATTAACCAATTGTTTTAAGTCATCCAATGATCAAACAAAACAAAATTACCAAGACATTAGGGTTATGCAATTTTCGGCCAAGCCTTCAATTTGGGGGGAAAATTGAATCCAATCCAATTTCACGAAATTGATCACACACAATCTCAATTAAACATGTTCTAAGCATACTTAAACATCCAATTCAATTAAAACATGCTCAAACACATTTTACCCAATTTCAAGTTTCATGTTCAACCTAAAGAATTGGGGAAAATTGATCTAATCCAATTTTCTTGAAATTGATCATGCACAACTTCAATTAAACATCATCCAAGCATGCTTAAACAATCAATTTAACCAAAACAAGTCAAAATCGATTTTGCCCAATTTAAAGTTTTGGCCAACATTAAGCAAATTGGGGAAAATCAATCCAATTAATTTTTCATCAAAATGATTACATATAACTCAAATTAAATCATATACAAGCATTCTTAAACAAACAATTTGTTAAAATCATGCTTAAATCAAAAAGCCCCAAATTTGCTCAAGAACCCTAATTCGTTTTTATGCAATCAATAGCTCTGATACCATTGTAGGAGTTTTAAATCAAGTCCCAAGATCAACAAATCAAGCATAAAAAACTAGTATGAACACATCAAAGGAGGTGCGGAATATACTCACATTGAATTTCGGTTTTGATGAAATGAAGAACAAGACCCATTTTCGCACTGCATGTTGCTCGGTTGTTTTGGTCTGTGAACTGCTGTGGACGCACGGTTGGGGCTGTGAAAGTCTCCTCCATGTTCGGCCATTGAAGACTCCATTGAAGCTCCAAGCTTCAAGCTTCCATGCTCAAAGAATCACTTCCCTATCACCTATGTATCACTCATGGTGTGCTAGCACTAAGTCTCCTTCAATTTGCTTCTCAAATGTTCGGTCAAACCAGTAGAAAAAGATGAAGAATCGGCAGTGAAGCCGTGAGATGCAGAAGAAGAAAAGAGAGGGAGATGAGGAAACCGTATGCCTTGCATGTTGGAGAGAGAGAATGATAAGTTAGAAAATAAAAAATGTAAAAAGGTTTATATAATTTCCAAAATTATTTAATAAACCATTTACTTTTTCTATTTAAAATTAAAGCAAAAGCTTTCAATCAACTTATCACCCATCATTTCAACTTTTACTTTAAGTCACATCACATCACTTTAATAAAGTGACTTGTGTCAAGTCACATCACTCAAAGTGACAATTGATTTGACGCATGATGTGACAAACGATTTGACGCTTGATGTGACTCGCGCCGCGCTCGAATTCGAAATGCGAATACGCTCGCAATCACTCTCGGGCTCGGGTTCGCTAATTCCAAATTAACGAATTTTCCGTCGCGTCGTAATTAAGTGATTACGCCTAGCGAATTCACTATTCACGTCGCTAACGAATTAATTCTAAATTAATTCGTTCGCCCGAATTAAAATCTAATTTTAATTCCGCGTCAAAATCCAATTTCGATTAATATATCGAATATATTAATTTATCGATTAATTCCAAATTAATCGTTCTCTCTCTTTAATTAATATTTTATCCCAGATAAAATATCTCCGCAAATAATCCCAGATTAATTTTCTCTCTCATCGAATTAATCCCAGATTAATTCTATCTCTCTCTTCTAATTAATCCTAGATTAATCAAAGTGCGAGTCATACGTCATCGGTGAATCTTCAGGAACCGACCCATGAGATCTCCGGATATGTTGGCAGTAAATACGATCGTCGGACTGTCCGAACACGTAAGTACCTCGTACTACGTTTATATCGATTTACAAGACAAGGTTGGCTTCTAGCAAAGCGCCATGCCTACCCAATTCTCCAGAAATATTCTTACAGGAATATATAGATCTGTATCAAGCGTAGTATACCGTAGTATTGTGTATATTGGCCCAGTATCGGATAGTCACGTGCTAGGGCTGGGGCTGGATAAGTGTCTGCCCCGTCCGAAGCACATGTCGGATGTCTTGGTAACATAGTCTCTATAATCGGATATACATGACCTGGTCACAATATCCCGATTGGTTGCGCAACACTCAAGAGCACTAGTACCGTATCCTGCGTGACATCAACTCCAATATGACTGAAGTGACACTTCCGTCTTGACATCACACCCAATACTCTACGACTCTCTGATAAACCCAGAAGTGTGGTACTCAGAACCTGTTAAAAGTCCCCTACCACCACCAAAACAAAGTTTATCGATTATCGTAAGTATTAGCGATGCAAGTCTCAGGTTAAGACTATACACACCTACCTTGATTTCGGCCTCCCATAGACACATAGTCATAATACCAATGGGATTCCGAGGGGTCTATCTAGAGCGAAGCTGTTTCCCCCCGTACCATCGGTGAAACACGACCTCCTATCGCACTTGCATAAGTATCCAATACTTATATATATGAGAACTATGTCGTTGTGCCCTCACAACGCAACACAAGTGCAATACTAGCCTATTCCGCATTATCGATGTCCAGTCTCGATAATACTACGGCTAGGGATATTTAATGATTAATCCTTCGTGGACTGATACTGTCTCATATCATCTCAATCCAGGAACTAATCATAAGGACCTCTCTTCATTTATATATCTATGGTGATCTAATCACAAATGATGAGAGTGCAATTTCCTTATTACATAGTTAATTTGCTACAACAACACAATGATCTGTGCAAATAGTGACGCTATGGGTCATATTCTCCAACATTTATCTAATCTATTAATTTTATGAGGTCAAATGATTATTAGAATCTAACAGGTTGTTTGATTGATTTGAAATGGTGACGATTCTAAATTTAAAAACAAGTAAATAAAATTGTTCGAAAAGTAGGGTTTAAAGAAATTCAATATTAAAAACTATCTAGGGTTGTGATTTCTTTTAATATCATTTTAAAGATGAAGTGGTTATCTTAAAGTTGGGTAATATATTGATTTATTAACTTGGAACACTAAATTATGTAAAAGCCTCTTCTGATGGTCAATTACAAATGCATAGTATAATCCAATTGAACCATATGTCTATGTCAACCAAATACCTAGATTCATTATGATTAAGTTCCAATTAAGGCTACCCCCGCCCGACAGGTATATTCCTATCCTGTAAGGAAATCTGTTAAAGGGTTATCTATCATCAAGGAAGATCGTGGGCTATTGAGTCTAAGGTCTTTTAAACTTAAAATCCATATGTCTAGTTCATTTTAAGTTTAGCTAGTCAATTTTATTAGTGGCCAGTTAATAAAAAAGCATTAATATTAAGACTCAATAAATAAATCTTTATAATACCCAAACTATAATCTAACCCCATATAAACCGGTGATATTAAAAGTCATCACAACCCCAGATAACTAATTTAGTTACAACACATAACTAGGGCTGGTAAAAACTTGAAAATAAAAGACTTGAAGTAAAAATACGGTAAAGTAAATACTGAAAAGTAAATTACAATAAAATAAAATGCTAAGGTAAAAAGAATTACTTTTACTACTACTAATTTAGATATCTCCCATAAAATAATATATAAAATTATGATAATATTACCAACCGACCAATCTGGCGGTATCCTGATTAAGTCAAATTAAGTCCAACCAGCCATTAAGGCGGTAATATTTGTCCATAAACCAGCCATAAAGGCGGAACCAAAATTAAATTACCAACCGACCAATCTGGCGGTATCCTTGATTAGTCAGGTTTAAACCAGATTAAAATTAAATTACCAACCGACCAATCTGGCGGTATCCTTGATTAGTCAAGTTTAAACCATATTAAAATTAAATTACCAACCGACCAATATGGCGGTATCCTTGATTAGTCAGGTTTAAACCAGATTAAAATTAAATTACCAACCGACCAATATAGCGGTATCCTTTTTAAGTCAAATTTTAAATAGTGAATATAATATTTTTAAGGGAGATTAATCTAAATAGCAATAGTAAAATAATTATCTTTCACCCTAGCTGGGGAAGTTACCTCCTCATGGTGAATAGTAAAAACTGTAAAAATAAAGAAAGTAAATTTCTATTATTACAAAAAGTAATTAAAATTTAATTACAAAACTTAAATTAAAAAAAACTAAAAACTAAAAGAAACTAGAGAGAGAAACTCTTTCTTTACATCAAAGAGATGAGAGAGAGTGGTGCCTCAAAAACTGAAATCTCGAGCTCATTTTATAGACCTCGGTAGGCTTCCAGCGTCGCGACGCCAGCTTCTATTGACGTGGCTTGCTAAGGCTTTGACACGTGGCAATTCGGATAAGAAGATAAGGCGACACGTGCCGAGGCGGCTAAGAGCTCAATTATTATGTTGACGTGGCGATGAACTGGCGATGACGTGGCAAGGCGGTTGAGAGCAATTGTCGACACCGTAGGATTGCGACACGTGTCACGCTGTGATTGGTTGATGATGACGTGGCATGTTGACTCGGTTGACCTCCTGACGTGGATGGTGACGTGGCAAGACGCGCGGCAGAGTTCACTCGTTGACTGGATGACGTGGCGACACGTATGATGACACGTGGCACACGTGAAAATAGTAATTGTCGGCACTGTAGGATGATGACACATGGCACGGCGCACGTTAGTAGATCGGCTGTGATGGTGACACGTGGCACGGCGCACGTTAGCAAAGTCAAACTTATCAAATTCTGACCGGTTGACCCGGTGCAGGTTAGCAGCTCTGGTGCACGTTAGGCGTCGCGACGCGCCCAAATTACCAAAATGCCCTTTTTCCCAATTTTCACTGTTTTGGTCCAAATCACCTCCAGAATGTCCTGAAACTTTATTTATCTACAAAATAACACAAAACACATCAAAATATTCACAAAACTAAAAGAAACTATCCAAAATATTAGGTTAAATGAGTGGGAAATAGTGATAGAAATACCACTCATCACATTCATTACAACTTATTAGGAATGAAAAGCCTTTATTACATATGGAAGAAATTGAAATGATGTTCTTTACTAGAGAATGTACATAAACACAATCTTCTAAGTCTAAAACTAAACCATTCGGCAAAACTAATGAATAAGTCCCCCGCACAATGCAGCAATTTTGCTCCATTACCCATGTGTTGTTTCTATTTTTAGTTCAGAATTTTTCGAAAAATACAAAAAAATTGGAAAATTTTCAAAAATTACAAAAATATTTTATGTTTTTGTGTTTTTATTTTGACTAAAAAGGTGAAATTGGTAAGAGATAGCCGAGTAAGGAGTTTCCACTCCTGAGACGTATCTCAAGCCTATTTTCGAAACAAGTTAATTTTTGTTTATTTCCTTTTAAATTATTTAATTTGTGAATTCTCCTTAAAACTGACTAAAAGGAATCTTCATATGCTCAATTGATAGATATTATCAACATATATAGTAACATACGGACATGAGCTAAATTGAAAAGTTTGTAATATTCAGTGCTCTAGTTTAATTGGAGGAAGAATCTCAAAAAGCAATGGAGTAAAAAAAATAAATAAATAAATCTGAGATCCGAGTTATTAAGTCTGTAAGGGTGTTTTAACACCTGGTGCCCTAAAGCCAACTGGTTTGGGAGTCACTGGCCCAAAACTCGTTACATGGATCAAAGATGCTGCAAAAATATATATATCTGAAATCTGAGTAATTAAGTCTGTAGGGGTGTCTTAACACCTGGTGCCCTAAAGCCAACTGGTTTGGGAGCCACCGACCCAACACTCGTTACATAGATGGAAGATATTATATATAAATAAATAAAATAGAGAAAAATCAAAGAAAAAATCAGAAAAATGAGAAAAATTATTCCATTGCTACAAAAAGGTGTGAAATCTGATAGAACTTTAGGACAAAAATATTACTCTCTTATCAACTACACTTGTGACTGTTGTGGGAAAAAAAATGAATTGATTAATATTTTGTTAGCTGTGTATATGGAGAATGGTAAAAACAATCGGAGAATTTACTTATTCAGTAATTTAAAATAAAACAAAACAACTAGTAACTTGGAGTAGAAGTTTCACCTGATTATTCACTAACATCTTTATTCTCTTTTCGCTTGTCCTTTTGCTTTTGTGTGCATTAGTTTTAATACATGTTTACTTTTGTAAAATGTTTGTGGGTATCATTGCTGTAAGCCCTCACGAGACTACAACTCGTCCACTAGGGACACCTAGGGGTTTAAAGGCTTGTTGCATACGCTAAATGCAACCGTGATCCCTACGAAAGTGGCTTAGTTAATTTTATTTTCATGTTATTTTATTTTATGTTTTGCTCGAGGACTAGCAAAATGTTAGGTTTGGGGGTGTGATGAGTGGTATTTATATCACTTATTCCCACTCATTTGACCTAATATTTTGTATAGTTTCTTGAGTTTTGTGAACGTTTTGATATGTTTTGTGTTATTTTGTAGATAAATAAAGTTTGGAAAGCATTGGAGGCAATTTGGGGCAAAAACAGACAAAAATGCGTCAACAGAGATATTTTGGTCTTAAGCGTGTCGCGACGCCAATCTTTCAGCGTCGCGACGTTTAAAATGCGCCGAACAGTGCTAACGTGCACCGGGTCCACAAATCAGAATCTGAGAAAAGTTTGACTTTGCTAAAATGCGTCGTGCCACGTGTCACCATCACAGCCGATCTGCTAACATGCGCCGTGCCACGTGTCAGCATCCTACGGTGCCGACAGTCATCATCGCCACGTCGTCGCCACGTCACTGCCATGTCATCAGCCACGTCAGCATCAATAATTGAGTATCTAATCCTTATCTGACACGTGGCGGATATAAGATCTCAGCGACCAATCAGAAGCCGCCACGTGTCACAATAATTCAAGCCCAACCACTCTGCCATGTGTCACCTTATCAGCTTATCCAGAATCTTCAAACCAGCGACCAGAGCGTGCCACGTCGACAAATCTAGCGTAGCGACGCTGAGGACCTGGCGTCGCGACGCTGGATCCTACCGAGGCCTATAAATTGAGCTCGAGATTTCAGAATTTAATTCACCACTCTCTCTCTTATAATCTTTCTAAAGAGAGAGTTTCTCTCTCTACTTTCTTTTATTTTTAGTTTTTTAGCTTTTCGTTTTGTAATTAATTTTAATTACGTTTTGTTAATATAGTAATTTAATTTTTACTTTTTACTTTTTGCAGTTTTTATTATTTACCATGAGGAGGTAACTCCCCAGCTAGGGTGAAAGGTAATTCTTTTACTATTACTATTTAGATAATCTCCCTTAAAAATAATATATTCACTATTTAAAATATTGACTTAAAAAGGATACCGCCAGATTGGTCGGTTGGTAATTCATTTTAATCTGATTTAAACCTGACTAATAAAGGATTACCGCCAGATTGGTCGGTTGGTAATTAATTTTGTTCCGCCTTTATGCTGGTTGGACTAATTTGACTTAATCAGGTTACCGCCTATATGGCTGGTTGGAAAAAGAATCACAAGTTTATATATTATTTTATGGGAGATATCTAAATTAGCAGTAGTAAAAGTAATTCCTTTTACCTTAGCATTTTATTTTATTTTATTGTAATTTACTTTTCAGTATTTACTTTACCGCATTTTTACTTTATGTCTTTTTTCAAGTTTTTACTAGCCCTAGTTATGTGTTGTAACTAAATTAGTTATCTGGGGGTGTGATGAAATCCAATATCACCATTTTATAAGGGTTAGATTATAGCTTGGGTAATATAAAGATTTATTTATTGAGTCTTAAACTTAATGCTTTTTCATTAACTGGCCATTAATAAAATTGATCTGGTAAATCTAAAATGAACTAGACATAGGGATTTTAGGTTCAGCCTTAGACTCAATAGCCCACGATCTTCCTTGAGGATAGATAACCATTTAATAGATTTCCTTACAGGATAGGAATATACCTGTCGGGCGGGGATAGCCATAATTGGAACTTAAACTTAATGAATCCAGATAATTTGGTTGACATAGACATATGATTCAATTGGGTTAAACTGGGTATTTGTGTCTGATCCTCGACAGAGGCTTACACATAATTTAGTGTTCCAGGTAATAAATCAATATATTACCCAACTTTAGGATAACCACTTCATCTTTAAAATGATATTGGAAGAAATCACAACCCTAGATAGTTTTTAATATTGAATTTTCTTAAAACCTATTTTCGATAATTTTATTTACTTGTTTTTAAATTTAGAATCGTCACCATTTCAAATCAATCTCAAACAACATGTTAGATACTAGTAATATTTTGACCTCATAAAATTAATAGATTAGATATAAGTCCTCGTGGGATCGATATTTTTATACTACTTGAACGATACGTACGCTTGCGTTATACGTGTGTGTTTACGCCGGTCAGCAGGTCCAATTAATAAATCAAATTATTAAAACAATTTCTAAAATTGTCCCACCCAACTAATATCCATCAGATATACATTATTCATGCATCACAACCATGTATCCACACAAGCATGTTATCAATCAATCTAATCAAATTAATTAATCTGATAAATTAGTGATCATCCAATGTTCAAACAACGATTTGATTTTTGCTCGAGTCAAATCGTTATTGCGAATAAGTACATAAAGTACGAATTCTCGAATTAAATTAAAACTACAATTCAAATCCAATTCAATATGCATTTAATTCTAATTCGCTATTAATTCCAAATTAAATATTACACTTTAATAATAAACCTTTTACGACTTAAATTCCAAATTTAATCGCAACGGGTCTCAAAGCCCGATTAACGTCAAACGTCAATTTAATTAAAGTCCAATGGGCTTTTAATTAATTTCTTAAGGCGTGGACTTTTGGTCAACTCGGGTCAAACCGATAACCAAAGTCCAATCCGGGAGGTTATACCCATAAGCCTAGAAATCAATTTAGGCCCATTAGGCCCAAAATAAACTTTAAAGGTCCATTATGTCGCATTTGGGCTTTATGGATGCGGTTTTGGGCCCAATTGGATCCAACCAATTTTGCCTAAACCCAACTTTGTATAACAAAGCCCAATAAGCCCAATAACAACTTTAAAAGCCCAAATCCAATTTTAGGCCCAATTATAATTAAATCACAAAACCCAATTTCATTATTTAATTACATAAAGTGCATTACACAATTAATTACCCAATTAACATTTCTAAAACATCAATTAACATAACTAATCGTGCTCATTTACATTAAGTCATGTCCAACACAATTTAATCAAAATCAAACCCAATTTACATGCTACAAGTCTCTGCCAAGGGAGGGGATTTGTGTCCGATTCGAATTAAATCCAATTAATTCCACAATCGACATTAAATCACATTCCCTAATGATTCTAACTCATCCAATGAATCAACAATCAAAAAATCCAAGACATTTTAGGGCATAAGGCATTCGGCCAAGCCATCCAAATTTGGGCAAAATTGTTCCAAACCAATTTTCTTGAAATGATCCAATCAAACTTCAATTCAAACACATTTAAGCATATTCATTCATCCAATTTCACAAATTCATGCTCAAAATCAATTTACCCAAATTTTAACCCTAAACGTTTTCATGCTCAAACCTTGCTCTAGATGCCATTGTTGGTTCTATTAAGGTCCCAAGATCAATAATAAGCATGAATCAAGTGCGAATACATATCGAAGAAGTTGTGGAATACTCACATCGATCGGTTGAGTGACGCGGAGACAAGAAAAATGAAATTCTGCCTCTCTTCACTGCTCGGCAGTGAGCTGAAACAACTAACTGGTTTGGCCTCGTTTTTGGTCCTTCGTCAAGCTCCAAGCTTCGTCGAATGGTTCCCAGCTCATGGGTGGACTTCCCTATCACCTTCGCATGTCTCGTAAGTGTGCTAGCACTTGTGATTTTGCCACAAAATCATACTCTTGCTTCCCTCACAGCTCACATTTTTGTGACATAAAAACAGTGAAAAAAATGCCTCTATGGGTCTGAAGGGCGAGAGATGAGAAGATGGAGAGAGAAGGAGAGAAGTTGTGTATTGAATTAATTTGATTTCCAAAATCAATAAAAAACATATACCAATTTTGTGTAAAGGCTTTCAAAAAGTCAACACAATTTTTGGCTCCAAAATAGCATTAAACGCTAGCCATCAACACACATCAAGTCACATTAATCAATCAATCAATGGTTACATCACTCCAAGTGACTTGGACTATTTAATTGTTGGTTTCTATTAAGGTCCCAAGATCAATAATAAGCATGAATCAAGTGTGAATACATATCGAAGAAGTTGCGGAATACTCACATCGATCGGTTGAGCGACGCGGAGACAACAAAAACAAAATTTTGCCTCTCTTCACTACTCGGTAGTGAGCTGAAACAACTCACTGGTTTGGCCTCATTTTTGTTCCTTCATCAAGCTCCAAGCTTCGTCGAATGGTTCCCGGCTCATGGGTGGACTTCTCTATCACCTTCGCATGTCTCGTAAGTGTGCTAGCACTTGTGATTTTGCCACAAAATCACACTCTTGCTTCCCTCACTGTTCACGTTTTTGTGACAGAAAACTAGTGAACAAAATGCCTCCATGGGCGTGTAGAAGAGGAGAAGATGGAAACAGAAGGAGAGAAGTTATGTATTGAATTAATTTGATTTCCAAAATCAAATAAAAACAAATACCAATTTTGTGTAAAGGCTTTCAAAAAGTCAACAGAATTTTTGGCTCCAAAATAGCATTAAATGCTAGCCATCAACTTCCATCAACTCACATCAAGTCACATCAATCAATCAATCAATGGTCATATCACTCCAAGTGACATTATTTGACGCTTGATGTGACGCTAGATGCGACTAGCGATTTGACGTGCCACACTCGAATTCAAAATGCGAATGCGCTCGAAAATAATCTCGGGCTCGGGTTCACTAATTCCAAATTAACGAATTTTCCGTTGCGTCGTAGTTAAATGATTACGCCTAGCGAAATCAGTATTCACGTCGCTAACGAATTAATTCGTTTGCCCGAATTAAAATCTAATTTTAATTCCGCGTCGAAATCTAATTTCCTTTAATATATCAATATATTAATTTCCGATTAATTCCAAATTAATCGTTATCTCTCTTTTATGATTTTTTATCCCAGATAAAATATCTTGGCAATTAATCCCAGATTATTTTCTCTCTCTTCTAATTAATCCCAGATTAATTTAGAGTGCGAGTTATACGTCATCGGTGAATCTTTGGGAAGCGACCCATGAGATCCCCGGATATGTTGGCAGTAAATTCGATCGTCGGACTATCCGAACACGTAGGTACCAAGTACTACGTTTATACCGATTTACAAGACAAGGTTGGCCTCTAGCAAAGCGTCATGCCTACCCAATTCTCCGGAAATATCCTTACAAGAATAAAGGATCTATATCAAGCGTATTATACCGTAGTATTGCGTATTTCTGTCTTGTATCAGATGATCACGTGCTAGGCCTGGGGCTGGAATTGTGTCTGCCTCATACGAAGCACATGTCAGATGTCTGGTGACTAGTCTCTATAATCAGATAAACATGACCTTGTCATTTTATCCCGATAGCTGCAGCATTTAAGAGAACCAGTCCCATATCCTACGTGACCATCATCTCCATATGACTGGAGTGACACTTCCGTCTTGACATCACACCCAACACACTACGATTCTCAATATACCCAGTATTGGCGTACACAAAACCTGTTAAGCCCTGGACGACCTCAACCAAAGTATATTGATTGTCGCAAGTATTAGCGGTGCAAGTCTCAGGTTAAGCCCAAACACACCTACCCTGATTTCGGACTTCCATAGACACATAGTCATACTACCAATGGAATTCTGAGGGGTCTATCTAGAGAGAAGCTGTTTCCCGTACCATCGGTAAAACACAACCTCCTATTACACTTGCATGAATATCCTATACCCAAATATATGACAACTATGTCATTGTGCCCTCACAACGCGTACAAGTGCAATACTAGTCTTTTACGTATTTATCGATGTCCAATCTCGATAATACTCTGACTAGGGATATTTAATGATTTATCCTTCGTGGACTGATACTGTCTCATATCATTCTCCGTCCAGGAACAAATCATAGGGACCTCCTATCATTTATACATCTAGCCGATCTAATCACAAATGATAAGAGTGCAATCTCCATTGTCACATAGTTAATTTGTACAACAACACAATTATCTGTACAAATAGTGACGCTATTGGTCATAATTGTCCAACACGTACCCGTAAGCATGGCGGAGGTTTTAAGCTCCGGTTTCAAGTCATTCTCTGCTTGTTTTATCAGATTGTGCAATTCTGCTAAAGTAGCTTCTTTATCAGACATGTGAAACTGCATAATAAAGTTTGAGAAGTCTTTTGATAATGACTGAAGAATTAGAGCCAATCATCTTAAGCACATGTCCACTAACAGATCCTTCCTTATACCTTGTTTGGAATAAGGCACATGACACTAGGAATCTCATGGTATGAACGGAAGTTGCATACAACTCCTTTCAAAAGAAAGATGATGGTTTGATCATCCATATCTTTGTGAGCTTTCCCGAAGTTCGTCCGACATAGAGCCAAGCATTATGAAAACTGATTGCTCAACATCATCGACGTGTTTCTTCCAAGCAGCAAATGTATTTTGGTTAGCATCTTCTGCAGGTTCGGGTGGAAATGGTCTTTCAAGAACATAGAAAATCTTTTCTTGTCGTAGGACAATTTTAAGGTTTCTAAACCAGTCATTATAATTGTCCCATTTGAGCTTATACTCATCAATGATGGAACGAAGTGATACTCTGTTTGCCATTTGAATGTTTGTTAAATATTTTAACCCACCTATTAAGAGAGAATATTAAAATTAGGAATATGTTTTCATTAATGTTTCATAATAACATTGGCTTTTAATATTATGAAGTTCATCTCACTCAATGTTTTAAAATTTTAAGCAAATCGCATCAACCCCAATATGATGGATTTCTTGTGGGCAAGGATCCCATTATCATCATTTCATAACTCCGACTATGGCCGGTCATTATAAAATACGATAATTAGGTAGGTTCCCAACTAATTTATGATATATATCACAATTCCTTGATCATTGAGTTAGGCAATCAAACATGCCATAACTTATGCTAGTCCTTGTGGACACCCAATCATTTCCACTAAGTTATAAGACCACGCCTAAGGGTCGCTGCATCTTATGACTCAGAAAAGTCAAACCATTGTCAATAGTACGATTTATGGACAAATTGGTATTGGTCAGTCTGGTAAAGCATATTCCTGCCAATACAGTTTAAGCCCTTTGGGTCTATACTTTACAATGGGAGGCAAATTTTAGACTTAAATTATTATTGAGAGAGAACTAATCAAAACAAAAACGGCGCTCTGATACAACTGTTGGGAAGCGGCCGTGAGTGCGCAGCAGAAAATCAAGAAGAAATTATGATACCGATATCCCTTTGCCCAAGACCCATTTGTTTTGATTATTCTACAAGCCTAGGCATGTTACTATATATTCTAAGCATATAACCTCATAAAACATGCAAAGAACATAAACCTAAACATGCTAACTATCATAATAACTCTAATTAAAATTAAGAAAGAAAAAAGACTTACTTGAACCGAAGACTCCTCCAGTCCTCCCTCCAATCTACAAGCTTTTCTCGAACTCAGCAAGCTCTTCCACATTCCAAAGAGCCACCCAAGTGTGTGGCCTCCAAAGGTGCACGCACCAAAGCCAAAACTAAACGGCAAGACTACGCCTTGAGTGCACGGGTATTTTGCCCTTGGTGCTAGCCTAGGCAAATACCTCAAATTTTTTAACTCGAGGTTCCTCTAGTCAATTAGACTTAAGGATCCTTAAATTCAGTGGCTTACTCTTAAACTTTAGAGTTGCTCACTTATATAAACCCAAGATATGAAAAGTTTGGTGCAATAATTTGTAAAGAATTCATTGGGTTTATATAAATGCTCCAAAGACAACAAAATTAATTAAGAATCTGATGTGGGATAAAAGCTAATTTAATCTTAGCCATTGGATCTTAATTTAGTGGTTTAATGAGATTATAAAACCCTAATAAGAGTTTGGGCCGAATTGGAATTCGAAACAAATAACAAATAAAAAAAATTACTATTCATATTACTATTTATTTATTTATTTATTCCAATTCCCAATGTGCCCCTATGGTCATTCACCAATCCCTAAGCCACTATAGAACATCATAAATGATCTGTTCAATAATTAAACACATTGAACCATTTATGAACAATTCCTACAGCAATTATATATGCGTTTAAATTTGTACTGTGCACTGTTAACCATTGATTTCGACTTTGTTGTGTGTGACCTTTTGGGTTCCCCTCAAGTTGGACATGAAATGAATTGTGATAATTTAATCGAACATAAATTATCCTCCGATCATATGGTTGTTCGATTTCAATGACCAATGTTGAAATCTAGCAACATGTCAATGCCCCCAAATGAGAAGGAAATATATATACCCATTCTGTATGCTATTTACATATGATACGGTCCCTCGCCTCACTGTATCCCCACTGTTTGACCTAGGGTATGGAAAGTTTATACCCATATAGTCAAAGGTATGATGTTGATAGTGTCATGAATCGTGCTAACCCAAGAATCTCACATAATATTTCCGCTGCGGCCACATGGGATAAACACTCCATGTGAAAACTTTCAGCGGTCAGTTCGATGGACACGAGCAACTCATGCATCCATGTGATACACCAAGCGGACGGATCTCCGCTAGTATCCTATAAGATTGGCTACCCCACTTAAGGGCGGATCATATCATCATGCTAGTCTCTCTGCTTTGTGAACGCCCAGATTATTCACAAAACTATGACTATGAACGTTTAAGAGTAATGATTCTCATAAGGCATGGAAGCCATCATCTTATTACTCCAAGGGCTTTATTACAGTGTTTGATGATTCATATAAGTTATGTAAATAATGTATAGTAAAGATTGCCATTTTATTAATTAATGAAAATATTCCAAATACATGTACATATAGCCCATCCACAAGTTGGGTATAGGGCATATCTCTAACACCTTTATGGCTGGTTTTATATATTGGCATAATTAATTACTGAGATAAATTAATTGGGTAACAAGGGCAATTTATATATTATAATTAAGCGAGATTACTAAGTTCAAAAGATTAAAAGTGGATCTCCTAACTCTATCATTTAATTTTATTATTGCATTTTAAATCTAAAAGTCTCCAACTACTTCAACAAATCAAACTTTTATTTTTCGCACTGCTCATCATTCTATTTTGCTAAATCTCTTCCATGTGGATCGATCCCAGACTTACCAGGTTATTTTATTACTTCGACACTCTTATACTTGGGAGTAAAAGACCACTTTTTGAGCGTGTCAAGTTTTTGGCGCTGTTGCCGGGGAAGTATTATTTAGTAGATAGAATAGTCATTGTAATTAATTTCTTCTTTATCTACTTTTTCTTTTCTTTGTTTTTATTTCATATCTTGTTTTTTTTTAATTTCTACATCTTATTTCTCTTTTCTTTTCTTGTATTTGTGTGGATCCAAACTATCCTGATTGATCCTAAATGAACGCTGAACCCATAAATCCCACATTTAGACAGACCTTAACGAAAACATAAAAAGGTGATTGCTGTTTATCAAATAATTTTTTGAACCATCCCCATTTAGAGATGATCTCATAAAGCTTAACGAAAACATAATTCAGGGACAAAGATCCTGAAGATGCACTAGATTACTTAGAGCACATAGCTAGAGAATAGACAACAATGGGATACAATTGGTACATATGAGTCATCAGTTAAACCACATCCATCTAGTAGAGGTATGTTTAACCATAGGGAAGACCATGACCTTGCTGCCAAGTTTACATCTCTGTCTAAGAAAATTGAGGCTTTAGAAACAGGGAAGATTGATCATGTCAAGTCAGTTCAGGAAGTCATATGTCAAATCTGTAGTTCAAATGAACATATCACAGAAGTTTTCCCATCCTTACCAGCCCTGAAAGAATGTCATCATAACCAGGTCAGTTCCATAAACATATTCAATAGACCAAATCCAAACCCATACTCACAGTCCTACAATTCTGGTTGGAGAAACCATCCAAATTTCAATTGGAGGAATGAAACCAAGCATAATCCTTAAACTTCTAGATGCAGGCATTATCTATCTTATTTCTGATAGTAAGTGAGTAAGTCATACACAAATTGTACCAAAAAGTTCTACATAGGTTGTACAAAAAGTCTAGAATTACTGTTGTAAAAAATAATAAAGGAGAATTAATCCCAACTTGCATTTCATCTAGTTGGCGCATGTGCATTAATTATAGAAAACTAAACGACGCAACTAGAAAATATTATTATCCCATACCATTTCTTGATCAAATTTTAGAAAGAGTAGCTGGACATCCATACTATTATTTTCTTGATGGTTACTCGGGTTATTATTAGATTCCTATTGCTTTAGAAGACCAGGAAAAGACCACATTCATATGCCCTTTTGGAACATTAGCATTTAGGAAAATGTCTTTTGGACTTTGTAATGCACCTGCAACATTCCAACGATGTATGTTAAGCATATTTAGTGACATGGTTGAACACTGTTTAGAGGTCTTTATTGATGATATAACTGTTCTTGGGAATTCATTTGATAATTGCTTGAATAATCTGGAAAATGTTTTGAAAAGATGTGAAGAAAAAATACTTGTGTTAAATTGGGAAAAATGCCATTTCATGACTAATTCAGGAATTGTTTTGGGACATGTTGTGTCATCTAAAGGTATTGAGGTTGACAAGGCAAAAATATAGGTAATTTCTAAATTACCATCTCCAAAAATATTCAGGGACATTCGTTCTTTTTTCAGACATTCAGGATTTTATAGGAGGTTCATTAAAAACTTTAGTACCATATTCATACCCTTATGTAACCTCCTATTAAAAGATGCAATATTTGATTGGACAGAAGAATGTCAAAAATCATTCAAAACAATTATCAGTCTTTTGACTTCTGCTTCTATTATGAAATCTCTTGATTGGTCCTTGCCTTTTGAGCTAATGTGTGATGCTAGTGATTATGCAGTTGGTGCAGTGCTAGGACATAGAAATGAAGGTAAGCCGCATGTAATATATTACGCAAGTAGAACTTAAAACAATGCACAAATGAATTATACTACCATAAAAAAACTAATTGCTATAATATTTGCATTGGAAAAATTTCGATCATATTTAATCGGTTATTCAACTATTGATTACTCTGATCATGTTGTTGTTAGATATTTGATGTCTAAACCGGATGCCAAGCCAAGATTAATATGGTGGATTTTATTGCTCCAAAAATTCAATCTCACAATCAAAGACAAGAAAGAGGCACAAAGTGTGGTTGGAGATCATTTATCGAGACTCACAAACGAGTCACTAATTGATACCACTCCCATCAATGATTTTTTTCTCGATGAATTCTTATTTCCTATAAACATAATGCCTTGGTATGCTAATATTGTCAATTTTCTTGCAACATGAAAGATATCACCAAACTGGAGCCAACAAGATATGAGGAAATTTTTGACCGAAGTCAAAAGGTTCTATTGGGATGATCCATATCTATTTAAATGCAACCATGATCAGATTTTCAAAAGATGCATACCGGACAGTAAGATAAGTGGTGTTATTCAGTTTTGTCATTTAGAAGCATGTGGAGGTCAATTTTCATATATGAAAACCGCTGCAAAAATCTTACAGTGTTGATTTTATTGGCCCACCATTTTTAAAGATATACACACTTTGTGTAAAACTTGAGAAAAATGTCAAAATTTGGGAGCCATTTCAAAAAGAAACATGATGCCTTTAAATCCCATCATTATCGTTGAAAACTTTGATTGTTGGGGGATAGATTTTATGGGCCCATTTCCACCATCATTTGGATTTTTATATATTTAATTGCAGTCGATTATGTCTCAAAATGGGTTGAGGCAATTCCTTGTCGGAACAATAATCAAACATCTGTGATCAAATTTTCAAAAGAAAACGTATTGAGGCGATTTGGAATTCCTCGGGCCATCATAAGTGATGGAGGTAAACACTTTTGTAATATATCTTTTGAGTCCTTAATGAAAAAGTATGGAGTCACACACACAGTTTCCACCTCTTATCACCTATAGACAAACGGACAAGTTGAATTAGCGAATAGGGAAATTAAACAAATTTTAGAAAAAAATGGTTAACCCAAATCAAAAAAGATTGGTCTCTTCGACAAACTGATGTATTTTTGGCATATCGAACAGCTTTCAAAATATCTTTGGGAATGTCATTTTATCGTCTAGTTTATAGAAAAGCTTGTCATTTGCCTGTAGAACTTGAGCATAAAGTATTTTGGGCTATTACAGTATTTAATTCAAACCTTGAAAATGCTGGTCAGTAACGTAAATTGCAACTAAATGAACTTGAAGAGTTAAGGAATGATTCATATAAGAATACAAAAATTCTTAAAGCTAAAACTAAGGTCTTTCATGATAGTCGAATTTCACGAAAAACATTTGAAGTTGATCAAAACTTTTGCTTTATAATTCTCGTCTTCATTTATTTCCTGGAAAATTAAAATCCAAATGGAGTTGCTCATTTATTGTGAAACACGTTTATCCATATGGGGCAATTGACTTTGAGAATCCTAGGGATTGTGATGTATTTAAAGTAAATGGATAGCGTATGAAACCTTTTTTGGAGTGCTCAAAATTTCAACAAATCTTTTTTTCTGTCAAACCCAATATACCTTGATTGATGTAGGTTCTTTTATTTTCTGTTAATATTTCTCTAATTTCCATTTCTCTTAGTTTTGCAGAATTTTTGTTTTTTATTTTTATCTCACACCCCGGTAAAGCAGCGGATAACGGTACTCCGTGACTCAAAGTTGATTATTTCAGTTTCCTAAAATTACTGATACTCTACTAACAAAAGCTTGGAAGAAACTCTCCCAAACCTCCGCAAATATTTTCCTTCTCTTCCCCAAAATGCTCTGATAAAAATTTACAAAAGACACACAGAAAGAATGAGACTTTTTATGATTCATGGTATTCCTTGTGATATTCATTGGGTAATTGAAGCAAGAGTTTGCCGTTGGGTTTCTAGTTAGTCCAAGATCGATTTCAAGTATAGAAATCATGTGTGAATACTCAAAAGAAGTATGGCGGAATCATACTGACATTGATCGATTTTACGATACGAGGAACACAAGCCTTTTGCTCCCTTGATGAAGCTCTCGGCTTTCTCCCTTTTTAGCTCCTTACGATTTTCGGTCATCCCTCCAAGTGTGCTCCAAGCTCCAAGCTTTGCGTGCATTCCATGGCCACGGGTGGGTTTCCTTATCACCTTCATAAGACTCCTAGTGTGTGCTAACACCTCGGAAAAATTACCGCAAATCTTTCCCTTTGCTTCTTCTTGTTCTCGGCAATTGCAGATTTTGGAGAAGAAAAATGGCCCAAGGCCGAGAGAGTGGAGAGAGGAAGAAGAAAATGTGTTAGTTGGTTTTTGATTTCCAAAATCAATAAAAGATATAACAAATTTAAAAATGGTATATGGCATTTAAGCCATCCAACCACCACCATCAATCACTCAAAAGTGACAAGTTGTCAATCACTCAAAGTGACGAGACATCCATCACTTGATTGACTAGTGATTTGACGCTTGATGTGACTTGTGGGCCGCACTTGAATTCAAAATACGAGTGGGCCCGCAAACACTTCCAGGCTCGGGTTCGCTAATTCCTAATTAACGAATTTTCCGTTGCGACGTAATTAAATCAAATTCAATTAAATAATTTTGCCTAGCAAAATTACTATTCACGTCACTAACGAATTAATTCTAAATTAACTTGTTCGCCTGAATTAAAATCTATTTTTAATTCTGCGTCAAAATCCAATTTCGTATAATATATCGAATATATTATTTTATCGATTAATTCCAAATTAATCGTTCTCTCTCTTTAAATAATATTTTATCCCAGATAAAATATCTCCACAATTAATCCCAGATTAATTTTTCTCTCTCTACTAATTAATCCCAGATTAATAAAGTGTGAGTCATACGTCATCGGTAAATCTTCGAGAAGCGACCCATGAGATCCCCGGATATGTTGGCAGTAAATTCGGTCGTCGGACTATCCGAACACATACGTACCTAGTATTACGTTTTTACCGATTTACAAGACATGGTTGGCTTCTAGGAAAGCACCGTACCTACCCAATTCTCCAAAAATATTCTTAAAGGAATATGTGATCAATATCTAGCGTTGTGTCTACCCCATACGAAGCACATATCGGATCTCTGGTAACTAGTCTCTATAATCGGATAAACATGACCTAGTCATTTTATCCCGATAGCTGCAGCATTTAAGAGAACCAGTCCCATATCCTACGTGACCATCATCTCCATATGACTGGAGTGACACTTCCGTCTTGACATCACACCCAACACACTACGATTCTCAATATACCCAGTATTGGCGTACACAAAACCTGTTAAAGCCCTGGACGACCAAAACCAAAGTATATTGATTGTCGTAAGTATTAGTGGTGCAAGTCTCAGGTTAAGACCAAATACACCTACCCTGATTCGGACTTCCATAGACACATAGTCATACTACCAATGGAATTCCGATGGGTCTATCCAGAGCGAAGCTGATTTCGTACCATCGGTAAACACAACCTTCTATTACACTTGCATGAGTATCTTATACCCAAATATATGAGAACTATGCCGTTATGCTCCCACAACAAGCACAAATGTAATACTAGTCTTTTACGCATTATCGATGTCCAATCTCGATAATACTCTGACTATGGATATTTAATGATTAAACCTTTGTGGATAGATACTGTCTCATATCATCTCAATCAGGAACTGATCATATGGACCTTTTATCATTTATACATCTTGGTAATCTAATTACAAATGATAAAATCGCAATTTCCTTTGTCACAAGTTAATTTGTACAACAACACCATGATCTGTACAAATAGTGATGTTATGGGTCAAAATTGTCCAACAATCTCCCACTTGGCCTATAGCCAATCACGCAAGTGTCCTACACCCGAACTATGTACGGTTCACTCAAACTTCTACTGAGGAAATGCTTTCGTCAACAGATTTCCAAGGTTATCATCTGATGTGATTTATTCGATCATCACATCGCCACGATGTATGATCCGAACGAATCAGATGAATATTTGAAGTATTATATATGGATCGTTGATGAGACCATTAATTCTTTAGCCTATGCTGAAGCCTAGCTCAGCTGCTAATAGAACTACTCCTAATCTGATTAGGATTACTATCAATCCAAAAGGCTTTTATTGCTGCCTCAGCTGCAGCAATATTTCGCTTTTCTGTTTATTTGGTAACAGTATCTTGCTTGGAAGATTTCCAACTCACTGTTCCGTTATTCAAACTTTATAGTACCTTTATTGTGACTTATAGTCGTTTATATCGGTTGGGAAACTTGCAACGGTGAACCCAGTCACTTGAAGTTCTCTTTCTCCATAGTGTAAGAAAGTATCCTTAGTTCATCTAAGATACTAAAGGATGTTCTTAACATCAATCCAGTGACTATCACTTGGATTGGCCAGATTGTGACTCCATATGCTCAAAGCATATGAGACAGCAGGTCACGTACATTTATTTCAATGTACAAGTTCTCGGAGAGTGCCAACAACCTTTAGATCTATCCCAGTAGATCTTTATTCCTAGAATAAAGGTTGTCTCTCCCAAGATTCTACGGAGAATTTTCATGAAAGCCAAGCTTTCACCGATTGTATTATGGGAATATCATTTCCAAGAAATGACATATCATCATTAGTTTAGGACATTCACTGTCAGTACGCTCCCATTAACCTCATTATATACACAAGAATCATTTTCGTTTTGAATTAAATCATATACCATTATGATTACATCAAAACGATAGTTCCAAGAACCCACTGCTTGCTTCAATCCAAAAATGGATCGAATTAACTTGCAAACCTTATTTGCTCGTTTTAGTACGACAAAACCGTCAGGATGTTGTAAACATCCTCCAAAAAGGTCTCCGTTCAAGGAAAGCGATTTTGACGTTCAGCTGCCATATTTCATAAATGAAACATGCAGCATCAGCAAGCATTATCCAAATGGATTTAACCATGGCAACAGGTAAAAGGTTTCGTCATAATTGACACAATGTTGATAACGATACCTTTTCGCTACAAGCCCAGCTTAGTACATTGGTAAGTTGCCTTCCATGTATGTCTTTCTTGAAGACTTATTGTTGGACAAAATGACCCATAGCATCACTATTTTCACAGATCATTGTGTTGTTGTAGCAAATTAACTATGTGACAAGGAAATTGCACTCTCATCATTTGTGATTAGATCCCCATTAATGTATAAATGAAGAGAGGTCCATATGTTTAGTTCCTGGATTGATAATGATATGAGACAGTATCAATCCCCGAAGGATTAATCATTAAATATCCCTAGCCGGAGTATTATCGAGACAGGACATCGATAATGCGGAATAGGCTAATATTGCACTTGTGCGCGTTGTGAGGGCACAACGGCATAGTTCTCATATATATAAGTATTGGATACTTATGCAAGTGCGATAGGAGGTCGTGTTTCACCGATGGTACGGGAAACAGCTTCGCTCTGGATAGACCCCTCGGAATCCCATTGGTATTATGTCTATGTGTTTATGGGAGGCCGAAATCAAGGTAGGTGTGTATAGTCTTAACCTGAGACTTACATCGCTAATACCTACGATAATCGATAGACTTTGGTCTTGGTGGTACAGGCTTTAACCGGTTCTGCGTACACCACTTCTGGGTTTATCAGAGAGTCGTAGTGTATTGGATGTGATGTCAAGACGGAAGTATCACTCCAGTCATAGTGGAGATGATGTCACGCAGGATACGGTATTAGTGCTCTTAAGTGCTGCGCGGCTATCGGGATATTATGACAAGGTCATGTATATCCGATTATAGAGACTTGTTACCAGACATCCGACATGTGCTTCGTACGGGGCAGACACTTATCCAGCCCTAGGCCTAGCACGTGACTATCCGATACTGGGCCGATATGCACAATACAATGGTATACTACGCTTGATACAGATCTTAAATATTCTTAGATGAATATGACCGGAGAATTGGGTAGACTTGGTGCTTTGCTAGAAGCCAACCTTGTCTTGTAAATCGGTAAAACGTAGTACTTGGTACTCACGTGTTCGGATAGTCCGATGACCTATTTGACTGCCAACATATCCGGGGATCTCATGGGTCCCTTCCCAAAGATTCACCGATGACGTATGACTCGCACTTATATTAATCTGGGATTAATATGATGAGAGAGAGAATTAATCTGGGATTAATTTCGGAGAGACTTTATCTAGGATAAAATATCAATTGAAGAGAGAGAAACATTGATTTGGAATTAATCGAGGAATTAATATATTTGATATTAGATTTTAAATACTTAGTGTGGTACATAAAATATATGTATTGATGTTCAGAATCTGCTTTGAGCAGGATACTGACTTCAAGTTGAGATTGCTCTGCGAATCGAAAACGGGACGAAAGTCACTGTTTCGACCGTAGATACCTAAGTTTAGGAACTACCCTTCGGGTATGTACTTAAATTAGGAACTGTTATGATGTAACTAGTTTGACAAGAGACATTATCTCTATATCAGTGTTTAATCCGTTACGGATAAAAACCTTTATATTATAGAACACTAAGTGTTTTATTATATAAAGATGATACTGAGATAAATACATTAAATATAAATAACAGAATTTATATTTTGAATATAAATAAAATCTCAAACATATAAAATGACAAATAAATAGCTCAAATTGATTTGATCAATAGAGACTTATTTGTGGCATTGTTGTCTAGGACACAATTTAACGAGACTCGTATATCCACACTTTTGAAGAGTGGGTACTAGGACTGATTTGACTATTCAAATAAGGTCTGCAAATCTAGTTTATTAGGTAAAGTACCTAAAATACTATTTACTTGGTAATAGTATAAGGGACACCGATCTGTTAGCCCTATTCATGGTGAAATAAGTGGGCCCATATCTAGCTAGGCTAGATGTGAACATGAATATTTCGTGACCTTAACGGATGTGGCATCACGTTATGGTTATGTGTTTCTTTTGAAGAACACAATTCGAAAACTTTTGAAGTTTCGACACGAATTAGATAAACAGATCGGCTATAGTATTATTCCGCCACGGTAAGACCGTAATGGAAAATACTTAAGCAGAAAGTTTCAAACATACATGAAAGAGTACGATATTCTTTCAGATGAGGACTCCTCCCGAAACACGTCAGTTTGACGGTGTGTCCGAACTAAAAACTGAATTTTGTTGGACAAGATAAGGTTTATCACGAGTCGCTCTGAGCTATCATTTCCTTCAAACATGATATATATTAACAGTGCAAAACTTATTTAGAATAAGGTTCCATATAAATCTGTTTGACAGATATCATATAGGATATGAACAGGAAAGAAACGGGGTTTCTCACTCCTAATAATTTGGGTATGCCAGGCATAACGTTTGGATGATACCAAACTAAGAGCCCAAATTGGATAAGTGCCAATATAGGTTATCCTAAGGGAAACCTTAAGTATAGTACTTGTAAATCTCACTTGTTGCTCACCATGCGGTTTTTCCTGAGAGGAATACTGATATGCAGTGGTCAGTGGGAGGATAGTGATACTCGATGAAAATCGGAGTAATACTGTTCAAGGCACGAAGTCCTTAATGGAACACAAACAGTTCATCAATGATGAATCTGTACCATTAATCTTCAAATACACAAGAACTTCGTAGATCGCATAGAGTCAGAAAACAACCTAGGGTATGGGTTTCTGATCTAACCTAATAAAGATATCAATCTTATGAAGGTATATCCACCGACTACGTTTTGAGGAAGTGATACGAGGTATCAACTCCCTTTCATGGCAAAGTGCCATGAGTCCGAAATGGATTCCATGTATAACAACTATTTTGGATACTAGTTGTTGTACCACAAGGCATTGTGCCTATTGGTACATTAACGTCTTCAAGGAAGACATACATGGAAGGCAACATACCAACGTAGAAAGCTAGGCTTTTTGACTGAAAGGTATCGTTATCAACATTGTGTTAATAACGGTTCAACCTTTTACATGTTGCCATGGTAAATCCATTTTGAAGATGCTTGTTGATAACTGCATATTTCATTTATGAAATGTGTCAGTTACAAATCAAAATCGCTTTCCTGAAAAGGAAACCTTTTGGAGGATGTTTACAACATCCTGACGATTTTGTGTAACCAACAAACGAGGTTTGCGGGTTATTCAATCCATGTTTGGATTGAAGCAAGCATAAGGTTCTTGGAACTGTCGTTTTGAAATAATCATAATGAATTATGATTTGACTCAAAACGAAATAATTCTTGTGTATATAAGGAGGTTAGTGGGAGAGGGCACTGACAATGAAATTCTCATAAAACAATTGGTGAAAGCTTGGCTTTCATGGATATTCTTTCAATAGAAATTTTCCGTAGAATTCTGGGGAGTAACAACCTTTATTCAAGGAATAAAGATCTACTGGGATAGATTTGGAGTTGTTAACACTCTCTGGAAAATTGTGCATTTAAAATGTACTTGATATGATGTCTCATACGCTTCGAGCATATGGAGTCACGATCAGGTCAATCCAAGTGATAGTCACTGGATTGAAATTAAGAACATCTGTTAGTATCTCAGAGAACTAAAGATGTTATCTTAATCTATGGAGAATGAGAACTTGAAGTGACTAGGATCACTGCTGCAAGTTTCCAACCAGTTAAATACTGCGGTACTATAAAGTTTGAATAACGGGACAGTGAGCTGGAAATCTTCCGAGCAAGATAACTGTTGCCGAATAAACAACAAATGCGGATTATTGCTGCAGCTGAGGCAGCAATAGAAGCCATTTTGGTCGAAAATATATCTAATTAGATTAGATATAGTTCTGTTAGCGGCTGAGCTAGGCGTCAGCACAGGCTAAGGAATTAAAGGTCTCATCGACGATCCAGATATATACTTCGATATTCATCTGATTCGTTCGGATCATACATCATGGCGATGTGATGATCGTGTAAATCACGTTAGACGATAATCAAGCAAATCCGCTGACGAAAACCTTTCCTCAGTAATTTGAGCGAACCGTACATAGTTCGGGTGTGGGACACTTGAGTGACTGGCTATGTGCCAAGTGGGAGATTGTTGGACAAAATGACCCATAGCGTCACTATTTGCACAGATCATTGTGTTGTTGTAGCAAATTAACTATGTGACAAGGAAATTGCACTCTCATCATTTGTGATTAGATCACCATTAATGTATAAATGAAGAGAGATCCATATGATTAGTTCCTGGATTGAGAATGATATGAGACAGTATCAATCCCCGAAGGATTAATCATTAAATATCCCTAGCCGGAGTATTATCGAGACAGGACATCGATAATGCGGAATAGGCTAGTATTGCACTTGTGCACGTTGTAAGGGCACAACGGCATAGTTCTCATATATATAAGTATTGGATACTTATGCAAGTGCGATAGGAGGTCGTGTTTCACCGATGGTACGGGAAAGAGCTTCGCTCTGGATAGACCCCTCGGAATCCCATTGGTATTATGTCTATGTGTCTATGGGAGGCCGAAATCAAGGTAGGTGTGTATAGTCTTAACCTGAGACTTACATCGCTAATACTTACGATAATCGATAGACTTTGGTCTTGGTGGTACAGGCTTTAACCGGTTCTGCATACACCACTTCTGGGTTTATCAGAGAGTCGTAGTGTATTGGATGTGATGTCAAGACGGAAGTATCACTCCAGTTATAGTGGAGATGATGTCACGCATGATACGGTATTAGTGCTCTTAAGTGCTGCGCGGCCATCGGGATATTATGACAAGGTCATGTATATCCGATTATAGAGACTAGTTACCAGACATCCGACATGTGCTTCGTACGGGGCAGACACTTATCCAGCCCTAGGCCTAACACGTGACTATCCGATACTGGACCGATATGTACAATACAATGGTATACTACGCTTGATACAGATCTTAAATATTCTTAGATGAATATGACGGAGAATTGGGTAGACTTGGTGCTTTGCTAGGAAGCCAACCTTGTCTTGTAAATCGGTAAAACGTAGTACTTGGTACTCACGTGTTCGGATAGTCCGATGATCGATTTGACTGCCAACATATCCGGGGATCTCATGGGTCGCTTCCCAAAGATTCACCGATGACGTATGACTCGCACTATATTAATCTGGGATTAATATGATGAGAGAGAGAATTAATCTGGGATTAATTTCGGAGACACTTTATCTAGGATAAAATATCAATTGAAGAGAGAGAAACATTGATTTGGAATTAATCGAGGAATTAATATATTTGATATATTAAACGAAATAGATTTCGAGCGGAATTAAAATTAGATTTAATTCGGGCGAGCGAATTAATTTAGAATTAATTCGTTAGCGACGTGAATAGTGATGTCGCTAGGTGTAATTATTTAGTTCTCGTCGCGACGGAAATTCGTTAATTCGGAATTAGCGAAATTGAGCCCGAAAGTGTTTGCGGACACATTCGTATTTTGAAACGAGTGGGACCCGCAAATCACATCGCGAAGTCTCATTACTTGACACGAATAGATGATGGATGTATCTAGTCACCTTTATGGGATGATACATTGTCTCTATTCTCAATGTAAGATGATGATGCATTTAATAAATTTTTAGGAGGGAAAAGCTTTTCACGGTTTTTGAAGAGTTTTTATCTAAAAATTCATTTTTGGTATATGATATAATTATTGCTTTCATTTGCTTCTCACGGTTTTTGGAATAAAAGTGAAAAGGAAAATTGAAAAAAGGC
>SKCR01024172.1:0-32567 GCA_019454045.1 Zanthoxylum bungeanum
GATAATGCTCATTCATTAATTACTCCCATGGTATTCCGATCTCTCGATCCTAAAAAGGATCAATTTCGTCCTAAAGAAGATAATTAAGAGATACTTGGTCCAGAAGTACCATATCTTAGTGAAATTGGTGCCTTGCCGTATTTAGCTCAATGCACATATCTCTCTGACCCTCATAAGGCACGTTCACAAACAAGGTATGTTTTTACCTATAATAATACAACAATTTCATGGCGATCTACAAAATAATCTTTTGTTGCTACCTCATCCAATCACTCAGAGATACTTGCACTACATGAAGCAAGCAGAAAGTGTATATGGTTAAGGTCACTTATCCATCACATTCAGAGCACATGCAACTTAAATTCTGCCACAGATATTCCAACAGTGATATATGAAGATAATGCCGCATGTATTGCACAAATAAAAGGAAGGTACATCAAGGGAGACAGAACCAAGCACATCTCACCTAAATTCTTGTATACTAATGAGCTCCAGCAGAGCAAGCAAATTGATGTCAAGCAAATAAGATCAATCGATAATTTTGCAGACTTATTTACAAAATATTTACCGACATCAACATTTGAGAAGCTTGTATATAGTATTGGCATGCGTCGACTTAGTAAATTATCTTGATGATATCTCTCATCAGAGGGAGCATATTCATTGACATGACACAAGTGCATTGTACTCTTTTTCCTTCGTCCAGGTTTTGTCCCACTGGGTTTTGCTGGCAAGGTTTTAATGAAGCAATGTTATTCCGCTCAGAACTCAAACAAATTATGTAGGACTAAAATAGTCGGGCTTTGGGGGGAGTGTTGTAATTTGTGATGATCTCAACTACTTAATCTTTATCTTGTAATTATTATTATTTTATTATTTTGTAACTTATCCATCCACAACTCTTCCCTATAAATATAGAGGAACACTCTTTGTATTTTGGTATCAAAAATCATTAATTAAGAATTAATAAGAAAAGCTCGCAGCTTTACAAGGTATTCTCTTCTCTTTTTCCGCTCTTATTTTATAACATTAAGTTTTTTATTTCAATAAAATTTATAACAGTAATGTTAACAAAAGTAATTAATAGAAAACTGTTAAAATCCATGTATTCTTTTTACCAAAGGTTAATTCCTTAATTATATTAATGTTTCACTTCAATTGAGATTTTAAAATATTATTTATGAATAAATAAGCCAAGTGGATTTTAAAAGACTATTTAAGAATATAATGACTTACAAGATTTTATTACAATTTTTTTAATCATGATTTTTTACTTATTGGATTTTAAAATATTTATACCTTAAGAATTTATAAGATTTGAAAGGGCCACATATATATATTTTTTACTTTTGTGATGCTAACCAACTAACTTTTAATAGGATTATGAACAATATTTATATAGTTCAATGACACAATCTTTTCTTATGTCATTTCCGTCCAAGTCACCCTCAACTGAATTGTCAATGCTAAATTTTTCATCATGGTTAGGTGGGGATGCCTCAACATTTACAAGTATATTTTATTTTTGAATGAGCATGAATCAAAGTGTAATTTTTTTAGAACTGAGATTATATGGAATGGAACCAAAAGTTATTCATTTATTTAACACAAGCGGCCGTCTTTCTCTTTTTTTTTTTTGAAAATTACAATAATAATAGTTCAATCAAAGTAGAAATAAAATAGCACAAACAAAAAAATTGTTCAACAAAACCCAACATGATCAAAATATTAATAAATCATCCTAACTTATTTGTATCATCTATGGTCCAAAATTCATAGTTCTATTTCTCTTTACTATTTCCTTTGTTATTTCCTTGTTCTGAATCACCCATTTTACTTATTGGATTTTAAAATATTTATATCTTAAGAATTTATAAGATTTGAAAGGGACACATATATAAATTTTTTACTTTTATGATGCTAACCAACTAACTTTTAATAGGATTATGAACAATATTTATATAGTTCAATGACACATTCTTTTCTTATGTCATTTCCGTCCAAGTCACCCTCAACTAAATTGTCAATGCTAAATTTTTCATCATGGTTAGGTGGGGATGCCTCAACATTTACAAGTATATTTTATTTTTGAATGAGCATGAATCAAAGTGTAATTTTTTTAGAACTGAGATTATATGGAATGGAACCAAAAGTTATTCATTTATTTAACACAAGCGGCTGTCTTTCTCTTTTTTTTTTTTTTGAAAATTACAATAATAATAGTTCAAGCAAATTATAATCCAAATAGTTCGACCAAAGTACCAAAATAGTTTAACCAAATTACAATAACAATAGTTCAACCAAAGTAGAAATAAAATAGCACAAACAAAAAAATTGTTCAACAAAACCCAACATGATCAAAATATTAATAAATCATCCTAACTTATTTGTATCATCCATGGTCCAAGATTCATAGTTCTATTTCTCTTTACTATTTCCTTTGTTATTTCCTTGTTCTGAATAACCCATTTAAATTATATGTATATAAAAAATATATACGAGCCTGCAAAATAATAATTGTGTTGGTGTAAAATTTTCAAGCTCTTGTTAATGCTTCTTACGTAGGCCTGCAAAAAACCCAACAGAAATCGACACTAATTAATCCAACAATTAGGGTTCAACAATTACAAGCTTGAAGTTAACAAAACTACATCATCGTGCTTCCAAAAATCATCTCCTATTATAAACACAAGCTAATTAATATATACATTTCAAAGAAAAACCCTAAACTCATTTCAGCCAAAATTAACCTCAATTAAATTTACAGAAAACACATAGATCTAAGCTAGAATTTGAATTTACCTTAATCAGTTTCTAATTTTTTAATCAACAAATAAACAATTTCTTTTAAAAAATATCAAAAATAAAAGGCTGAAACAATTATTTTTTATTTTTTTAATATTTTCAACAGTGTGAGTGTTCATAGCCATTGTTTACTTAACTTTGGTTTCAGTGCAATGGGTTTGGATCTGTTTTCACAAGAAATTTAAACTAGAAGCTTTGGCTTTTTTCTGTATAAAAGAAAAGAGAAATTGAACTATGCAGGCTGAAAAAAGAAGAAATCACTAATAAGCAAATACCTTGTTCACGAATAGCTAACATGTCTGTTCATCTTCTCTTCTCTAACTGCCAAAAAAATCTCAAGTCAAAAGTCTGATAGGTTATGATAAATTTTTTTTATAAAGTTTGATATTTATACTTTCCACTAAAAAGTCTCAAACAATTACACATATAACACAATTACCAAAAAAAAAAAAAATCCTTCAAAATAAGTAAGTTTTTCAATACCATAAGACTTTTTATTACTGGTTTAAAGTCTTGATTGAATACCACTAGATTTGAACACCCTCTTTAAAAAATCCTAATATTATTAATGGAATACCACAAGACTTTTTAGATTATTTAAGAATCTTAATTGAATAACACAAGACTTATTTAATCCAAAATAGTCTTTTAAAATCTCAATTGAATATATCCGAGTTACTCTCCTTATTTTGAAGGAAAAACATTAAATTCATACACAAATTTTATTGAATATAAGCACTGAATTCATGTACAAATTCTATTGGACGTAGATATGTCTACTAAGTGATTTTATTGATTTGTTCAGTTTTTTTTTCCTGTCAGTTTCGCCTGAAGTCAAGAGTCATAGCTACATATATGCAATTGATATGCGCCTCCTCCACTCCTTCAATTGATGTTTTTAGGGGGTGCTGAATTTACGTTTTTCCAATTCCAAAAAAAAAATAGTCGGGTTCAGTCTTAAAAGTCTTGATCCATTATTCATAGACTCTTCCAAAGAATGGTTCTGATAATAGGAGAATACTGCATCATCTGTTTGTCTATTGAAACTAGAGTTCGCAATTTGAGTTAGCATGTGTTGATGGTGTTTTTAAGCACTATGATATTTAAGCAGAACGGGATGGGTAAAAGGGTAAATTCCCTTGTTGATCGAGATCATTAATACCGACCCGACCACATGAGTTAGGGGTCGAGCACTTAAGATCGTTAACCCGACCACTTAAAGATTGGATGACCGGGCAATTATCAGGTCGACAGCAGCACTCTCAGTACAAAAAACTATTGTGACCGACCTCATGAAGACCGACCATATAGCGAGGCGTGCTCCTGAAGATAACACCCTATTCTTGCGGATAAGACGATAAGTTATCCTACTTTCATGGGGTAAACTAGTAAGTCAATGTCCTAGTATGATAAAAGAAGTAAATGTAGTTTTTGACTAGGAATCCTTATGGAAAAAGGGAATAGTTTTGACTAGGAATCCTTATGGAAAAAGGAATAGTTTCAACTAGGAAATTCTTGTACAAATAGGAATATGATTTCTTCACCATTATAAATAGGAGGGTAGAGTGAGTGTAGAGAAAAACAAGAAAAAGGGAGAACGGCAACAGGGAAGAAAAAAGAGAACCAATATCATCATCAGAATCACCAAGCTCTGACTTGTAAAAACACAAAAGAGAGAGCTGAGAAGCGTGTTTGAGTAATAAAAGTATCATCCTTTTTGTGCCCGTGGACGTAGGTCGGACCAAGATCCGCCGAACCACGTTAAATCTCTTTGTCGATTGGCGTATTTATCTGTCTTTTGCTAAGTTTGCTTTTGGTCCCCCATAACCAAACAAATTCACTATTGAGGGAGGATTGTCTCGGGAGTAATATTCCCATATTGCCCCTGAGACCAAAATCAGCCTTCAACAGCATGTCATGTCAAATTAGTGCCATGCAGATTCAACCCATTTATGAATCGTGTCAAGAATTTGAAATACTAACCCGAAACAAGTAAATCAGTGATTTAATATAGTATCTTATAAGGTAGGATAAGACACATTTAAAAGATAATACCCCTTGGATAAGAAGACATAGATATAGATCACATAAGTTCCAGGAATAGAATAGAGTAAGAAAGAAGAGGAAAATAACTATAAGTAAAAGATTTAAAAAGAGGAACATCTAGATAAGCGATGAAAAGAGAAAGCATTGGTCAAACAATGACATGAACACGTGAGCAATAGCGTTAGACATGACAAAGGATGAATAACAATAAACTTTTCCATTTAGAAATTGAAGGAGAAAGGTATCAACTGGGTACATTGTGGAATACATAGCAGCGAACCTCTAAGCGCTAGTGTGAGACCGAAGCTCCATTAAGCATAGAGTTGGAAGAAAGGTAATGAGTATAGCCATATGCTGCCTTCGCAACGCACCGCTGCGGATAATGATTAGGATGACGTAAAACGAATTTATTGAAGTATAATATAAGATGACCAAGAAAACTAAGTACTAAAATATTGTCGAGACTAGGACAACACCTGACCGAATAAGACCATGAGGATAACTAAAAGTGGGATATCCTAGAGTGTAACTAGGCAAGAAAAACAAGTAAGTATAGAAGACTGTTGACCAAATTTCTAGTAGCAATGAATCTAAGGACGTACAGTTGCTTCCAAGCTTTCATTACCTATTTCACATCAGTGTGTATATATATATATATATATAGTTGACATAACATTGATTTATTCTGTTAATTTTTGGCCAACTAGAAGAAGACTGTCAGAGAGGTGACAAGAATTAGTATTTTGATTTTAGAAAGTATAAGAAACTGTGATGGTAAACTTAAAGCATATAAAGAGCCTGATCACGAACTGCGAGATCCTAAGCCCCAAAGATAGATAAAAGATACGAGAATATGAATATTGAAACTGATAGTAGTTGAAACTTAACGAATGAAAAGAGAGAGTTAAATAGGTAAATCATGAGAATGAATATTAAAGTCGAAATGAGTAGGTAGAGCTAAGGAAGTATCAAGTACGATCATTTTAATAGCGACATAGATTATTGTTGTATACATTTATCCCATAGTTAAGATAGAACGTAAAGGAACCTAGCTACAAGAGACACAAATGTCCTTAGAGAAGTGAAGCACTATCTGCGAATGATTCAGATACATATTCATTGAAGTACATGACACCAGTATGACTTAGGCACAAATGTACTTCTTGGTATAAATTTCCTATACATATCAGGTGCGGTTATTGAGGATTAATGATTCAATTGGAGTAGTTGCGGGTATGACCATATTAACTGTTGGGAAGCGGCCGCGAGTGCGCATCGGAAAATTTAATAAATCAAATTATGATGCCGCTATCCCTTTGCCCAAGACCCATTTGTTTTTATTATTCTACAAGCCTAGGCATGTTACTATATATTCTAAGCATAAAAACTCATAAAACATGCAAAGAACATAAACCTAAACATGCTAACTATCATAAGAACTCTAATTAAAATAAAGAAAGAAAAAGACTTACTTGAACCGAAGACTCCTCCAGTCCTCCCTCCAATCTACAAGCTTTTCTCGAACTCAGCAAGTTCTTCCATGTTCCAAAGAGCCACCCAAGTGTGTGGCCTCCAAAGGTGCACACACCAAAGCCAAAACTCAACGGCAAGACTACGCCTTGAGTGCACGGGTATTTTGCCATTGGTGCTAGCCTAGGCAAATACCTCAAAACTTTTAACTCGAGGTTCCTCTAGTCAATTAGACTTAAGGATCCTCAAAATCAGTGGCATACTCTTAAACTTTAGAGTTTCTCACTTATATAAACCCAATATATGAAAGGTTTGGTGCAAAAATTTGTAAAGAATTCTTTGGGTTTATATAGGTGCTCCAAAGACAACAAAATTAATTAAGAATCCGATGTGGGATAAATCCTAATTTAATCTTAGCCATTGGATCTTAAATTTAGTGGTTTAATGAGATTATAAAACCCTAATAAGAGTTTGGGCCGAATTGGAATTCAAAACAAATAACAACTAAAAAAAATAATTACTATTCATGTTATTATTCACGTTACTATTCACATTACTATTCATATTACTATTCACGTTTTTTAATTTATTTATTTATTCCAATTCCCAAAGTGCCCCTATCATCATTCACCAATCTCTAAGCCACTATGGAACCTCATAAATGATCTGTTCAATAATTAAACTCATTGAACCATTTATGAACAATTCCTTCAGCAATCATATATACTGTTAAATTTGTACTGTGCACTGTTAACCATTGATTTCGACTTTGTTGTGTGTGACCTTTTGGGTTCCCCTCAAGTTGGACATGAAATGAATCGTGATAATTTAATCGAACATAAATTATCCTCCGATCAAATGGTCGTTCGATTTCAATGACCAAGGTTGACATCTAGCAACATGCCAAGGCCCCCAAATGAGAAGGAAAGATATATATACCCATTATGTATGCGATTTACATATGATACGGTCTCTCGCCTCACTGTATCCCCACCGTTGGACCTAGGGTATGGAAAATGTCTACCCATATAGTCAAATGTATGGTGTTGATAGTGTCATGAATCGTGCTAACCCAAGAATCTCACATGATTCTTCCGCTGCGGCCACAGTCTCAAGCACTGATCACACATATCAACCCTCGAACTGGAATACTACTCTTATAAGAAAATATTATCCGAGAGAGTGGCGATTCTCTGTTGTATCTTTACAAACTTCATGTGTTTCAACAAATGACCCAATCATACCCTTATGACCGAATCTTTTGAACCGGGGAAGGAGAATGTCAAAGTTATTTGATCCATACATAAGATTGTAAAGACCTCAAGTCTAAGGACTAGTCATACAATCGATACATGAAAGTTCTCACAGACACATGAGATAAACACTCCATGTGAAAACTTTCGGCGGTTAGTTCGATGGACACGAGCAACTCATGCATCCATGTGATATACCAAGCAGACGGATCTCCGCTAGTAGCCTATGAGATCGACTACCCCACTTAAGGGCGGATCATATCATCATGCTAGTCTCTCCGCTTTGTGAACGCTCAGATTATTCACAAAACTATGACTAAGAACTTTTAAGAGTAATGATTCTCATAAGGTGTGGAAACCATCATCTTATTACTCCAATGGCTTTATTATAGTGTTTGATGATTCATATAATTTATGTAAGACACGTATAATAAAGATTGCCATTTTATTAATTAATGAAAATATTACAAATACATGTACATATAGCCCATCCACAAGTTGGGTATAGGGCATGTCCCTAACAATTAGCATGGGTGCATCAAATTCGGTCAGAACCTTACAAGTTAAACGTGCTTGGGTGGAAGCAATAATGAAATGAGTAACCGTCTAGGAAATCTGAAAAAGTATTAAATCTTTAAAGAAAAGAAGGAGATAAAGTAAGATATAGTTGATGGAGTTGGTGTTTGGAGTGTCAATCTAAATTGTACATTTTATTATTTATTAATAAAATAACTACATTTTTCATTTCATACCTTATTAATGGTATTGTCATTATGCGTATTAGATTGATGTATAGATATGCTAAGAATGACATCGACCTTAGAATAATTTTGACACTAGGTGTAAATTATTCTTAGTGTTAATATTCCTAGACGTTGGTTTTGGAATACGATCGAATTCCTATAGCCTAGAAGACTAGCACATGTTGTATATTGGAATCAGAGTTCCAATGGTTTAACCCGATGTACCATGAATTTTGGAAACTCGTATAGACATATGGGTATTCGTTGAAGCGAATACTGAATGACTCACTGTCGATTCCTAATAGTTGGAAGTACACACCACCGTCAATAGGAATCTCCTCGAGTCGAGTAGCATATGTAATCCTTTGACTATAGGATAACATTGATTTTGTGTGAGATCCTCCACACTTTGATGCCATGTATGTCAGAAATCTTTCATGGTCTGGCCTCTAGATGTTCGTTGGGTGTGGACCGATGCACTCAGTAATCAAGTGCGAAGCAAGATATGTGTACCATAAGGGGTTTATGTAACCATGTGAGTAAGTCATGATTCTTAAAGACTTTGGCCAAAGCCGATCACCTAGGGTGGATCGCATCAATTGTAAAGAATCGTGGACATGTCTACATGAGATGTGCACCTCAGAAACTTGACGGTATATTCTATGTTTCCTAAGCACAACTCGGATAGCCTACGACGGAGGGATTGTAAAACATATGTGATGAACCCGACTTGTATAGTTCAGAAATGTCGTTCGTGTTCTTTGCGAATTCGGAGGTGGCCGAATTGCGTACATATTAGCTAGGCTTATATGACGAACATGTATGAACTTAGAGAGTCCTAATATGAAGTGTACTCGTTGAGCACTTGGGTAGCCGATTATTTTTGATAAAAATATAATATTTGATGTTATAATTATCAACTAAGATAATGAAGTTTTATTGGATAACATTGATTATTTACTTTGACCTAATTGGATTAATTGGATTAATTCAGTAATTACACAAGGGCTTAATTGTAAAATCATAATTATCTCTACCATTTGAGGATATTATGGTAATTATAAGTATGTAATAATAGATGGTTTTGACTTGATTTAATTGGATTAAATCAAGGTGGCAAACATTTAACTAATCTATTTCCTAATACTTGGCTTGATTTAATTGGATTAAATTAAAGTGGGAGACAATGGAGATTAGTCACACCTAATTATACATATTTGGAAAAATTATATTAAGCCCACTTAAAAGTTGATTACAACTTTTATTAATTAAAAATTACCTAAGTTTTGCTATAAATAGCAAGCTTTATGAAGGTTTTAATTACAAGTACAAGCATAAGCAAAAGCCTGAGTAAGCTATACATAAGTACAAATACAAGCAAATTCTTAGAGAAATTAGCCTAAGTTAGAGAAGTGTTTAGAGAAGCTTGTGAGGTCTCTACAATATTTCATCTAGGAGAAATCAAGATTGGATCTTGAAGTGGCGCTTTCTAGTATTGGAAATCAAGGTTGGATCTTGAAGTCAAGCTTGCATAACTTGGAGGTTCTCCAACTATTTCAACAAAGAAGAAGTAGATTAGATCTTGCATCAAGCTTACTAAGGTAATGTTTGATCTTCTCCTAAGCTATGTTCTTTTATGTATTAGATGCATGATCACATAGCTTAATGTTGAAATAAGGCTAATAAATTGTGTTAGGATGCTTTAGAAGTATAAACACAATATGTTTGTAATTGGGTTAAAATATTTATGTTAGACATAAACATAATTTAGAGTTTGGAACTCTTGATTAAAGCTTAGAGTTATGACTACCATTCTAGAATCAGTTGACCACCTTTGGGTTACCTAGAATTGTTCACGAGACATTTCTTATTGGGATTCTAATTTGATTTTTATATTGGATTCAAAATTTACGCAAGTGCGTATTTAGAATAAATTTATGTTTTTGTAAAAATATTTGATATTTTGAAAAACTTGATTTTTATTCTATAATATCTGTTAATGTTGGTTTTGATGTTAAAAATTAATTTTGGGTATTTTTGAGGTGTTTAGGGAAGACCGGAAGAGATTAGGGTAAAATACCCTAATCACTTCAGCTGAATGGAGTGAGAAAGAAATGAAATTTAAAAAAAAAAGCTGGCTGGTGTACAGTGCGCCTGTGCACTGTAGCGGGATCGTACTTGCTGCTCGCGGTAATTTTGTTTTGCTTCGTTCTGGAGCTTCTGGACTCCGATTCAGTCCTGGTTTTTTTCCTATACACTCGTAATGGAATATAATATTTCATTAAATAATTTAAAATTACACCTATACTTGATTTTCACGGGTTAGACCCATTTCCGCTGCCCGGGGCACCGATCCGACCCTAGGGGTTCCATAACTGCCCCAACAGAATGATATCAGTAGCAAAGGCTTAACCACACAACACATTTTTTGAATATATGCCATAGTAATTTTAATTTAATTATGCATAAGACATATTGGATATGTATTACAAGTTTTAATTTAAAACTTTGACCTAATTAAGTTAATGACTTGATTGACATAAATCTACCGCGATTAGGTGATTACTTTTAAGTAATAGTATTAATAATGTTGGAGCATTATTGAATGGACCGTCTTGTCAATACGAAGATGAATGAGTTCTTACTACTTATATCCAATATCGTCATTAGTGTGAGGGTATAAGTGCTCGGAACTTAGGTCGTTCCGGTAAAATATTAGATGTTGCGTGATGAGTTAACGTAGTCGCCCAATATCGTCATTAGTGTGAGGGTGTACATACAAAGCTCATTAGTGCACATTGACAAGTATACACCTAGAACATTTCTTATTCCAATATCCTCATTAGTGTGAGGATAAGAAACAGTTCAAGACCAAACTAGGAGTCACATGAATGTGATTGACCTGGAGGTCTACCTAATGAGTTTACAAAGGCCAATATCGTCATTAGTGTGAGGATGGAATAAATGTCATGGGATCCACTTCCCGCTATGAAATTTTGATAGTCAAATTTCTATTTTTCCGTTAAGAGAGATTACAGAATTACGTAAAGTAGTGGGATGGCACTAATAGATTTAAAATTCCATAATCAATTAGTGAAATGAAAATTATTCTGCTACAACTAAAAAAATTTGTCTTGTAGATGGCTGCCGCTAATCCATTGATGAAACTTTTGGATTCCTATAAGCTAAACGGAGCCGAGAACTATTTCGAATGGGAAATGAACATACGCTTTGTCTTGGAGTATGAAAAGTTGACTTATGTCACGATCAATCTACTACCTATTGATATCGATCCTGACTCCACTCCATAAGAGCAAGAAACTTTTGATAGATGAAAGGATGATAACCTGAAGGTGAAATCCTACATCTTGGGATCGATGGTTCCAGATTTGCTAAGACAGTACATTGAAGTACCAGATGCTTGGAGCATCATGCGAACGCTCAATGAGTTGTTCGAGGAAAATCAAGAGATGGAACTTTATCAAAGGTCTAAGAAATTGTTCTGTGCTGAACTCAAGGAGGGATGAGTTGTCAGCACTCATATTTTGAACATGATTGACGAGATTTGATATCTGGAATGACAGGGCATTGTGTTTGATGAACGATTGGGCCGTAATTTGATTATATCTTCTTTGACTGGTTCTTATGCTGACATTGTATTAAATTTCCATATCCATTCGATGCAAGCCACATACGAAGAACTTCATGACATGCTACGCACGATGGAGCAAGATTTGAAGAAAGGCAACCCCACACTATATCTCCATGGTGGAGCTGGCTCTTCAAAGACTTCCGAGAAGTCAAAGAAAATCAAGATGAAGAAGAAGAAGATATCAAAGAAGAACTCCAAGAAGCGCAAAGGCGCAAAATCGAAAGTAGCTCGTGATCAAAGTCTACAATGCAAGAAGTCTGGATACTGGAAGAAGGACTGTCCAGAGCTAAAAGGAAAAGCAGGATCCTCAGGTACGCTTTGTTTATTTCCAATTATTGACATCTTATTAGCCTTAGATGCAAATAATGGATGTGTGTTAGACACTGGCAGTCCTACTCATATTTACAATTCCCTACAGGAAATGAGGGTTAAAAGAAGGCTGGATAAAGGGGAGATCCAACTTAGAGTTGGCAATGGCGAGACATTGGATGTCAAGGCCATAGAAACAATTGTTCTAGATTTCCCAAATGGATGTAAATTAGATTTGCATGACTGTTATTATGTTCCCTCACTTATCAGACAAATAATATCGCTGCCAATATGAGATAAAGAGTGATATAAAATAAACATTAAGGATGAAACTTTATGTTTGTATGATAAATAAAATTTATTGAAATGTGAATGTTCTTTATCAAACGGTCACTATGTTTTGGAAACATATAGAGATGTCTTTAATATAGAGAAAAATACAAGTAGGAAGTCTGAACTAAATAATACTGAATTATGGCATATGAGATTGGGCCACATATGTGTTAGACGTCTATCTAAATTGGTAAAGGATGGTTTGATTGAAAATCTTACCTTAGATCCATATCTGATTTGTGAGTCATGTATCCAAGGAAAGATGACAAATGCCTCATTTCAAGGTGTTGGACACCGTGCTGGAGATTTACTGGAGCTAATACACAGCGATGTGTGTGGTCCATTAAATCATGCCGCTCATGATGGTTCCACATACTTTGTGACTTTCACATATGACAATATATGTCTATCTAATGAAACATAAGTCGGAAACATATGACAAGTTCAAAATATTCCGAAACGAAGTAGAAAAACAAACTAGTAAATTCATCAAATGTCTTAGATCAGATCGAGGCGGTGAATACATCAGTGAAGAATTCAGAAATTATTTAAGGGAGAATGGAATTCTCGCCCAATATAGCCCACCATGAACACCTCAACACAATGGAGTGTCTGAGAATAGAAATCGTACTTTATTGGATATGGTGCGAACGATGATGAGCTATACAAATATTCCTTATTACCTTTGGGGTTACGCTTTACTTACTGCTTCCTACATACTTAATAGGGTTCCATCGAAAACTGTTTCTATTTTCTACAACCCTTTATCAGATATGGTTCGGTAGAAATCCAAGTCTTAAACATTAAAGATTTGGGGTTGTCCTACATCTGTTAAAATTACGCAGCGGGATAAACTAGCACCCAGAGGGTATAAATGTAGGTTCGTTGGATATCCTAATAATTCCATGGGATATCAATTCTACGATTCTGAGCAACGAAATATATTTGTTGTTCGCTTTGCAACTTTTCTTGAAAAGCAATTTTTGAGAGATAGTGGGAATTGTAGAGAGATTAAATTTGATGAGTTTGATCCCAACATTAAGGAACCTGAGATGGAACCAGAGATCCAACTAGGTGAAAGATCTACAACACAGGTTCTACGTAAGTCGAATAGAATATCAAGGCCTCATAAGAGACTTTTTTTAACATCTGATGTGAGCCTTGATGTTCTCCTATTGGAAGAAACAGATCTGACTACGTATAAAGAAGAGATATTAGATATCGATTCGGGAAAATGGCAAGAAGCCATGAAATCCGAAATGGATTCAATACATGCCAATCAAGTCTGGGACTTAACTGAACTTCCTGAAGGAATTAAACCTATTGGTTGTAAATGGGTTTAAAAAAGGAAGCGAGGGCCTGATGGAAATGTGGAAACCCTTAAGGCCCGACTGATAGCGAAATGTTACACTCAACGTCCTGGGATTGATTATAAGGAAACTTTTTCACCAGTAGCCATGCAAAAATCCATTAGGATTCTTTTAGCCATTGCTGCATATCGCGACTATGAGACATGGCAGATGGATGTGAAAACCTCTTTCCTAAATAGATTCATTGAGGATGAAATCTATATGGAACAACCAGAGGGTTTCGTATCCAGTGAGAAGCTCCAAAAGTCTATTTATAGACTTAAACAGGCATCCCAAAGCTGGAATCGTCATTTTGATGAGATAATTAGATTATCTGGATTCATCAAAAACGAGGAAAAACCATGTGTTTATAAGAAAGTTAGTGGGAGCATGATAGTTTTCCTAGTCTTGTATGTAGATGACATCCTTATCATAAGAAATGATATAGGGATGATGCAAAGTGTGAAAGCCTACCTTTACAAGAACTTCTCCATGAAAGATATGGGTGAAGCTTCCTATATACTAGGTATAAGGCTCTATCGAGATAGAGTTAGGAAGCTTACAGGGTTGTCACAATCGACATCGCACAGGCTTAGGAGCCGAGGGCACATTCCAATTTTAAACACGTGGAAAGGAAATATCGCGTGATTATATAGATTATTGAACGAAAAGATATAATGGTCTTGAAGGTTCAAGGACAAGACAACATAGCAGACCCACTTACAAAGGTCTTACCTCCTAAGTTATTCGATAAACATGTGGATGAGATGAGACTACGGTACCATCCATATTGGCACTAAGCAAGTGGGAGTTTGATGGAGTTGGTGCTTGGAGTGCCAATCCAAATTGTACGTTTTATTATTTATTAATAAAATAACTATATTTTTCATTTCATACCTTATTAATGGTATTGTCATTATGAGTATTAGATTGATGTATAGATATGCTAAGAATGACATCGACCTTAGAATAATTTTGACACTAGGTGTAAGCTATTCTTAAAGTTAATATTCCTAGTCGTCGGTTTTGGAATACGGTCGAATTCCTATAACCTAGAAGACTAGCACATGTCGTATATTGGAATTGGAGTTCCAATGGTTTAACCCGATCTACCATGAGTTTTGGAAACTCGTATAGACATGTGGGTATTCGTTGAAGCGAATACTGAATGACTCACATGCGATTCCTAATAGTTGGAAGTACACACCACCGTCAATAAGAATGTCCTCGAGTCGAGTAGCATATGTAATCATTTAACTATAGGATATCATTGATTTTGTGTGAGATCCTCCACACTTTGATGCCATGTATGTCAGAAATCTTTCATGGTCTGGCCTCTAGATATTCGTTGGGTGTGGACCGATGCACTCAGTAATTAAGTGCGAAGCAAGATAGGATCCGTCGGCTCATATGTGTACCATAAGGGGTTTAGGTATCCATGTGAGTAAGTCGTGATTCTTAACTAATCCATTTCCTAATCCTTGGCTTGATTTAATTGGATTAAATTAAAGTGGGATACAATGGAGATTAGTCACACCTAATTATACATATTTGGACAAATTCTACTAAGCCCACTTAAAAGTTGATTACAACTTTTATTAATTAAAAATTGCCTAAGTTTTGCTATAAATAGCAAGCTTTAGGAAGGTTTTAATTACAAGTACAAGCATAAGCAAAAGCTTGAGTAAGCTATACACAAGTACAAATTCAAACAAATTCTTAGAGAATTAGCCTAAGTTAGAGAAGTGTTTAGAGAAGCGTGTGAGGTCTCTACAACATTTCATCTACGAGAAATCAAGATTGGATCTTGAGGTGAAGCTTGCTAGCATTGGAAATCAAGATTGGATCTTGAAGTCAAGCTTGCACAACTTGGAGGTTTTCCAACCATTTCAACAAAGAAGAAGTAGATTAGATCTTGCATCAAGCTTACTAAGTTAATGTTTGATCTTCTCATAAGATATGTTCTTTTATGTATTAGATGCATGATCACATAGCTTAATGTTGAAATAAGGCTAATAAATTGTGTTAGGATGCTTTAGAAGTATAAACACAATATGTTTGTAATTGGGTTAAAATATTTATGTTAGACATAAACATAATTTAGAGTTTGGAACTCTTGATTAAAGCTTAGAGTTATGACTACCATTCTAGAATCAGTTGACCACCTTTGGGTTACCTAGAATTGTTCACGAGGTATTTCTTATTGGGATTCTAATTTGGTTTGTGTATTGGATTCAAAATTTACGCAAGTACGTATTTAAAATAAATTTATGTTTTTGTAAAAATATTTGATATTTTGAAAAACTTGATTTTTATTCTATAACATGTGTTAATGTTGGTTTTGATGTTAAAAATTAATTTTGGGTGTTTTTGAGGTGTTTAGGGAAGACTGGAAGAGATTAGGGTAAAATACACTAATCCCTTCAGCTCACTGTGAGAAAGAAATGAAATAAAAAAAGCTGGCTGAGTGCACGCGCGATAATTTTGTTTTGCTTCGTTCTGGAGCTTCCGGACTCCGATTCAGTCCCGATTTTTTCCTATACACTCGTAATGAAATATAATATTTTCATTAAATAATTTAAAATTACACCCATACTTGATTTTCATGGGTTAGACCCATTTTCACTGCCCGAGGCACCGATCCGATCCTAGGGGTTCCACAACTGGCCCAACAATAGTCACAGAGTATCAGAAAGAAATGGGTGATTCATTGGGGAACTAGTTCAAGAAAAACTTAAGTTCAGACCATAAGAGATTGAGTACATCTAGTGCACCATATCAGGACGTCATGAAGTGTAGAATAAGAGATATATAAATTTTATGGATGATAAGTCTATGAAGGAATACATCTCTGTATAGATAGTATATATAAATTGTACGGACTTAATTTCCACATGAGAAAAAAATTGTTGCTGAACGAACTTTCCAGGACTAAGTATTCAACTATAAGAGTCGAATAGAGTGTGTTAAAATAAGAGATTTCCGGAAGTAATAGTACTGAGTTCTTGAGCAGAAAAGTAAGAAGAAAGTAAGGATGATAACAGCAACAGATACCAGATGTCTTGAAACCAAGACGGACCTAAGAAGTTCAACATCAGAAGTGATTCGGGGACGAATCCTATTTAAGGGGATAATTTGTAACACCTCGTTAATCCCAACGACTACTAAGTCATGAACTATATAATACATGATGTAAATCATGTTCAAGCATGTATGTGCTCAGGAAATGACTTTTGGGACATTCGGTAAATTCCTTGTAGTTCCGATGTGGAATTTAGCTTACATTACATTCCGAATAACACTTAGTATTTGGGCCATAACTTTGTCATACGGTCTCAGATTCTTATGAACTTTATATATTCGGAAAGCTAAAACTGAGAACTACAACTTATGAGTTGGATAGTTTTCCAAATTCGAATCATAAGCAAGTCAAAAATCGCGATTATCGTAGATACTATAGTAAATTTCGAGGGTGATCTAGAATTGGGTGATGTGGCACTATCCTAGCCACTCATGCCAAACAAAAAAAATCAGCTCTTTGCCTTGATATAAGGTACTATTCACTCATCTTTCTCAAGCCAAAAATGTGGACATGGGTTCAAGAAAGCTTTCCAATTTTTTTCTTCATTCTCATGGGAATTTGGATGAAAGGGTGATGATTTCCAAGATCCAAAATACACAAAGTAAGTTCTAATCCTCCTTCCCTCTTATAATTTCAATTTTGAGCTTGAATAATAAATGCCCCAAATCATTATTCATTAACCCTAGTTCTAACTTTGTGCATTAGAGATTGAGACAAGTTGATAACATATGTAATCATGCACTATCATGTATATATAAGCATGTATTAGGCTATCCAAGTTTCTCCAATTTAGAAGGGGTTGAGTTTTAGTTATTTGGGGTTGACTTGAATGATTAGACAATGAATAAGATGGATAAAAAAATTATAGGATGTGTTGGGAATGGTTAAGAAAGTAAAACCTGAAAAATGATGATGTTTTGATATTTCGCATACCAAGTGTTTGACGAAATGCCTCAGTGATTTAAGACGAAGTATCATATGTTAGGAAGTCAGGAGAATATGGATAATTGAATAAAATCAGAAGGGAGGCATAATTCGCGAGTTAGGCAGTGAACTCAGTTTACAGGGCATTCTAGACAGACTGCGTTTATGCTTGTAACTTGAGTTTTAGACATCGAATTGATGAACTGTAAAATTTTGAATGAACTAGACATGATTTCAAATAACATATCCAAAAATCAGAATTTTTAGACTTAAGACGGAGTCGCACCAAATTTTTAAATTTGGCCGCACTGCAGCAGTCCACTGGTTCTGTGTTAACAAAACAAAGCATAAAGAAAAATTTATAACTTGAGTTATAGGAATCGAAATCACGATCCGTAAAAGCTGACATAAAATATACACATAAGCGAGTATTCTATTAAAATTTCAGCCCCAAATTCAACCCCGATTAAGCGCACCAAATTTTCAAATTCAGTGTTAGTGCATTGAAATTTTCTAGAAAGAGGGCAGAATATGGAGTTTTGCGAAGTAGCTTGTGAGATCTTCGAACGAGCATAGTAAAAATTGTTAAACCACCCTAAAATGTTAGTAACATAGCGAAGATGAGTTTTCATGAATATCGAATAAATTTTGTTAAGCAAGGATATAATTCGCAACCTTGGTACTAACGAATTTTGCTAATTCTAGATTATCACCAGGAGATGCGGTTCCCCCACCGTCGCAAGGCGTCACCAGCAAGTTCCAAATATGTGAGTGGAATCTTTTCTCAAATTGTATTTACTTATATGTTTTTGAATTGAAACTTACTTTTCCGCACATAGGGCGTTAGCCAAAGTTTACTACAGTTGTTTTGCGATTGATGATGTTTTAGAAAGATTGATTTCAAAAGCTTGAGTTTTATGATTTTCAAAGACATGGGGAAAAACCCACCTCAGATGTAACTTGACACAGATATGGAATTGACTGATACAAATATCGTATGCACACGTAGTTCAGGACTAGAGATGACAGATGCCCTAGTTCCTAGATTTCAGGTCTAGGGGGACGGCGAGACGTAACACCCATGGACCCCAGATTCAGAGTAAAAAGGGTAGTATAGATTCGCACCCCCGGCTACAGTTCAGTGGCTTGGGGGACTGTGAGACGTAACGCCCCAAGACCACTAGTTTAGACGTATGGGGGACAGTGAGACGTAACGCCCTCACGCATTGAGACAGATAGTGCATAGATTCAGATTTTTCACACATGGATGACGTGATACCACCATTATATAATAGAAATTTTAAAAAAAAAATTAGCCTTTATATGAGGTCTAAATCCCAAGTTTCCATAGAGACACGATGTTGAGCAATGTTTCACAGAAGTTCCTATTCGGATTAAGTTTATAAAATTTAGTAATTTTTTGTTTGATTTGTATCTTATTTTAAGTTGAATTGTTATTTAGAGTTGTGATATTATTATTCAAGCTTTGAATAAGTTTCATTTTCACTCAAAGTTATAAATAATATATCATTCTATTTTTTTTTGAATCGTTAGAAATCCTACCGTCAAACTATCTCCTTCCGAGCTTAAGCGGAGCAGATAAAACTCTCAGCTGTCTCAGGCTCTCTTATAAGAAACACACTCCCTAAATTCGAACCTAGAACCTCAAGGTGAAATCTGAGCTCTAAGCCACCAAGTCATATCTCTTGGAGACTATATCATTCTACTCATTGACGATAATACCATCAATATATGCCCCTATTTCTTTAGATCATCTTGTTTACTTGATCGAGATTGTAAAATTTCAGACCTTCTCAACTATTTATTTATATAATTCTGAATTTCGATTAGGATTCAGAATCTCTTATTATTGAATCTATTCACTAAAATAAATACATAAGAATATACACAATATAACAACATAAAATTTATTTTTAAACACTTAATTTTTTGGTGGATTACAGTGTTCAAAAAATGATTGCAGAGAACTCCTTTTTTCTTTTTTTAGTAGAATTTTTCGAATAAGATTGAATTGCATAAGAAGACTTGTATTTAATAATTCGTGACAATATAGTTATATCTATCTATATATACATCACCCGATGTGAATATTAATTGTTTATAACATCTTATAAATTGTAATTTGGAGTCTGGATGAAGAAGATATGTAAATGGTCATTTTTGATCATTTTTTTTATCGAAACATACCGAATATGATACTTATTTTAAAACTTATGATTTTAGATTCATAATATATAATTTTTTTTTCTTGAAACACTTTTATATTTTGGGAAATTTTTAATTTTTAAATTTAAAGTTGAAAAAAACCAAATTTTTTTTAACGGAACGTATTTTTCATTTTTTGTGGCAAATTTATAATAGCATTACTTTACCATGTATATTTATTTATTTTTACATGTAGGTGGACTAAATGGAAAGAATCATTTGTGCTTTGACTAAATTAGGAGAGCCTTAATATTTTTGGCATTTTTATGAATTCTCCCTATTTTTAAATACTAAAATCCATAACAATTCAATCTCTTTTGCGAATACCTAATTTCATATATGAAGTTTATCCACTTTGCATTAAATTTCGGATATCATATATTTTTTTAGTTAGATATTATCAAATATCCAAAATATCCAATCATAAGTAAATTCGAGCCGAGCTCGAGCCTAATATTTTCTTAATTAGTCGAGTTCGAACAACACATGTAAAACTCGATTCGAACTTAAGCTCATATAAATACATATAGAGCTGAGCAATATTCCGTTTGACTCGGCTCAATTACACTCCTAGGGCAAATGCCCTCGGTCTCATGTAAGTGGCTATGCCACTGCGCCCCGTCATGTGGTGATCTTGTCCCCATTCCGATTATGATTCAAGAAGAAAAAATCATCTTAAATCCCGATGAGTCTTTTGAATTTGGACAAAATTCATCCCGAATCTCGATCGGGATTGGGAATTTTTTATACTAAAATTCAAGATTTTGGATGAAAATTCATTTTGAATTCCTATCTAATTTTTTATTCAAGATAAAAAATCATCATGAATCTCGATATAAATTCTTATTCGAAATATTTTTTTGCTACGAATCCCGTATTATTCACGGAATCCCGATCCCAATCTCATCTGATTTTCTCCCAATCCAAATATTATCCTTTTGAAAAAGAAGATTAATTATATTTGATCCTCCCAATTTATCTTACCTGTCCTGGTTTTCAATTAACGTTGTTTATTCTCAAATTTACACTTGTTAAAAACAAGAACAAAATGACAAAACAAATTATCATCATCTTCTTTCTGACTGTGTTTTCCTTCCATTGTTGAAGCTTCTTTGCCAAAGAATGTTGAGAAGCCGGTAAAAATTGTTTTCATTGCACATCGTAGTTTTCTTCATAGGGATTACGAGTTATACAACTTTATCTTTTACTTTATTAGTCTTATATTTTGACGTTTTTTATATTCGAGCATTCATACTGATTTGCAGAGCTCGGGGATCCCAAATTATGGCACGCTCATATTTTGATATTTTTCATGTTCCTTTTTTTCTGTTCAAGCCCATTTAATCAGGCCCAATCAAATAGTACACACTTTAGTCTTCCAATCTAACGGATAATGCCGCACCACGTGGGATACGAAACAGACTCTAATGATCGTCAAAACAAGCAATTTATTTATTTATTTATTTATTATTATATAGGTCTATAAAAAAGTAGTAAAGCAAAGCACAAAACAAATTTCATAATCTCTCTTCTTTATCTAGGGTTTTGTTGCTTAATCGAATCAAAGCTTATAAGGTAAGTTTCTTTGTATTTCCAGCAAAACAAAATAGTATCTAATCTTTATACGTCTTGATATATGATTGAACTTGTTCTTCGATCTCTGATATTTACAAAGGCGAGGTAATCGTCGACACGATGTCGAGGCCAATTTTTGTCGGAAACTTCGAGTACGAGACTCGCCAGTCCGAGCTGGAACGTCTCTTTTCCAAATATGGAAGAATCGAGCGCGTAGATATGAAATCTGGTAACCTTAATCTTCTGTTTTAGTTAATTGACGAAACTGTCTACTCTCGTTTCGTAAAATTGGTTTTATTATTTAGTTTTAGTAACCATATTATAGTTATGGCTCTAACTGCCCTATGCTTTATAAAACTATTTTATTTTTTCAGATGTGTATAGATTTTTTTTTTATTATTATTTTTTAAAGTTGATTAGTGCCTATTAAATGGTTGTATTAGCTGTCTTAGTTTGGCCATTGTGTATTTGTTGGTCATGATTACTATTAAATCGAAGTATTGTCGTCTCTTCTTTTGAAAGCGCACCCATCTGATTTTCCATTAGTCACAAGTACCTTGTCTTTCAATATTTTTGGTGTTCAAAGATGGTTTGCTTATACTTCCGATCTAGGTTTTGTATCTAATTAAGTACACGTGTCAATCACTGGTTGAGTTTTGCTTTTCTTAAGTATATGTTCTTGTTGAATCATAGCTAGTGCTTCCCAAGTCGTGTTGTATGTCTTATGGGGACGGTTCCCCTATGATGACTCATTGCCTATACATTATAATGTTGATTTCATGGACACAAGACAGGTGTCAGGGGTTCCAGTCTCAGGCTCCTGTTATGTGGATTTTAAATAAGTATGGGGTTTTACAATAATTTTGGCTGCTTGGACTTGGATTTATTGCTACTAATGTAGTAGCTATATCCAGCTAATTCATCAGGGAGAAATAAAAAATGGAAACCTCAAAATTTCAATTTCTCTGGAGAAAGCCTCCGTTTTTAATGTTTGTTTTCACGCAGGAACTTCTACTAATGGAAAGTGAGCTTTATCTGACTCGTCAGCTTCTCTGCAAAAAAACTCTTATTGCAATGGATACTTTCCTGCTTCCTTGTCTCCTCTACTTCCATCCACAGATGGCATCATCCTGCATTATTTCATTCGAACATCTGTCACTCACCCACCTCACCGCTAGATTCTTACATTCCACAAGAATGGTCGTGGTGGGAGCAACCAAACTATTATTCATGCCTTCAACCATTCACTATAAGGGGATCAATGAAATCTTTCATGCCATGCCTTCCATTACTGAACTTTTGCTGTCTGAATGCTGAAGCATGCTTAGCAATGACGTCTCAGACCTGAATATTTGGATTTTAGTTCTTTATTAAGCCATCTTCTTGATTTAGTTCATCATGCAATGCAACACTTCATCTTTTGTGCACCAGCCTTCATGTATATGCAGGTCTCGTATTTTTTTTCCAGTTCATCTCAGGGAAAGAAACCCTGGTTTGGCTGGTGTACTGAAGGTTGTGTGGATATAAGCAATATATCACATTTTTATTTCCTTCTCTGATTTGGTCATGCTATCACAGGGTTTGCTTTTGTTTATTTTGAGGATGATCGTGATGCTGCTGATGCCATTCAAGGGCTTGATGATATACCATTTGGTTATGATAGGCGCAGGCTGTCTGTGGAGTGGGCAAGGGTAAGTTATGATTATTTCTACTAATAGGGTGCCTCCTTTTTATTTTTTTTCCCGTCTTTCCTTCTGACCTCCTCATTGTAATTAGCATTTTGCTGTAATTTTTTGAAAGGCTGAAATTTCTATACCAACTCATATTATTATGTTTAATGATAAATCTCTATGATTTATTAGGGGGAACGCGGTAGACATCGTGATGGGTCTAGGTCAATGACAAATCGGAGGCCAACTAAAACTTTGTTTGTTATCAACTTTGATCCAATTCGGACAAGGGAACGGGATATAAAAAGACATTTTGAACCTTATGGAAATGTCCTTAATGTCCGGATTCGGCGCAATTTTTCATTTGTCCAGTTTGAAACACAAGAAGAAGCAAGCAAGGCCCTTGATGCTACAGATAGAAGGTTGTAACATGCCTACTACTTGTATATTGTGATTATAGTTTTGGCTACTAATGACCACTCTGCACTCTACAGCAAGTTATTGGACAGAGTTATTTCTGTTGAGTTTGCTTTAAAGGATGATAGCGAGAGGGATGACAGTCCCAGAAGAGGTGGTTACAGCAGGCATAGTCCATACAGGTCACCGAGTCCTGCTTACCGCAGGGGACTGAGTCCTGATTATGGTCGAGATCGCAGCCCAGCTTATGATCGGTACGATGGTCCAGTGTATGACAGGCGAAGGAGTCCTGATTATGGGAGGAACAAAAGTCCTGTTCCAGTCTATGACAGGCGCAGGAGTCCTGATTATGGGAGGAACAGGAGTCCCGAGATTGGGAGGTACCGCAGGTAGTTAGTTAGCTGCGAAGTGTGTGAGGTGTGTTACTCTATTGATATATTTTCCCACCCATGTATAATAATCACCTTTTCTTTGTTCTTCAATCTCATTTAACAGCCGATCACCTGTTAGAAGGTCATGAAGCATCATCTACTTGCTGGGAAGAAGTTTGTGCAACTCCAGATGCAACTTTTTGTGGCGCTTATAGCAGTTTTAGATGAATGATGGTGATTGCATAATGGCATTTTCAGTCTACATGTATGTTTTGGTTATGATTCCCTGTATTTGCAGCCAAACATTGTCTAGAACTTATTATCTTTTGCTCCTACTGACTGATTTAGGCTACGTATATTTTGGTTGTGTATTCTTAAGTGGCTTACAAGACTTTTAACTCGGTTGGATGTGTTTACCAGTTGATATTAGGGAGGATTCTACTTACCCCGCACTGTGTTCACTTGATATCATTTACACTCCTAGTTTCACCCTTTAACCTTGAATACTAGTATATTAATCTAACAAGTGATGTGTTTGTATTTTTTATTCTATTGAATACTAAAAATATTTTATAAAATTATAAAATCTAATTACTTTTATAATAAATATTTTACTTATTTTCATTAACTTTTATGATTTTTTTAATGTAATATAGATATTAAGTTTGAAAATTGAGTTTGAGTTGGAAAGTCTGACAAGATTATTAATTTTATTTAAATAATTTCTATTGTAGTTTTTTTTTTGAAAATAAAATTCATTCATAACTAGAGCAACGAAGATACAAAACGAGGGAATGATTCCTTCCAAATACCACAACAATTACTTGTCAAAGCAAGTATAGTTAAGTTATGTGCGATTGCGGTACAGACTCTAGGTGTGAACTGAACTATGATCTGGTTCGAACGGGCAATCACTTCTTGGATATCTCTAATCACCCAAACAATTTCTTTGGTACTCTTGAGTCTTACCAGGTACCAAATTAACCACATTTAACGCATCAGACTCAATTACAATAGGCAAAGTTTTAGCCTCGATAGTTAGATTTATCCCTAATAAGATAGCTTCGGCTTCCACTTGTTTAATATCAGATCCCTCCGAACTCTGTTGAATAGTCACTGCCTACACACTTCCCGCGTTGTTTTTAATTACCACCCCAATCCCACCACGGATCCCATCCAGAGGCAATGAGCCGTCAACAAGAGCTCTAAAACAAAGATTTTAGGCCTGTTGCTTTCCATCAGCAACACATCTGCCTCTCTCAAAAACTAGAAGATCATCTTGCCGGCGCGCTTTAATGAAGGAGGAGATGAGATTTTCTGCAACTGAAATAACTCTTACCGTATTAGTCTTAAGGTTATGAAATATATAGTTATTCCTACCTCCTCAACAACTCCACATAATAGTTGCAAACAGACTCCTGTCAATCTTCGACAAAGATTTCCAACATATCCTCAGAAGTTCACCAATACCCTTTCCCGGAAAATTTTTAATGATAGTATACCAGCTCGTTTCTTTCCAGCAAAGTTTTGAGGTATTACACCTAAACAAAGCATGAAAAACTGTCTCCTCCTCTCTGAAACACCTAGGACAAATATTATGATTAGTGACCTTCTTCAAATGGAGCTTCACAGACACTGGCAGCAGGTCACGGCACGCTTTCCATACGAAAATCTTTTTTTTTTTTGTTTGGAGCCTCAATACCCCAAATATCATTCCAGAGTTCAGAACTTCATCTTGAATACACTCATGGAGTAAGTTGGAATTGCTTGGGCTATGGCTTTGAGCAACACCTCTCTGCCTTCGCTGGAAAACAACTTGTTTTGCCACTGTTTTATCTTGTTACTGATCCTCCTCTGTAAATCCTTGAACAGAACTCACTTATTCATTCCAACCATTGCATGGCATGCCGAAGTTCTGAGGCTGAGGATCCTTTTAATTTCTTCTCTCATAACTTCACTGGTGTTTGGGCTAAAAGTTAAGGCTGACTTCTCATAGTTAATAACTTGACCCGATGCCTCCGAGTAACATACCAGCAAATTCTTGAGATATTCGCATTCCATAACCTTCGCCTCTACAAACAATAGGCTATCATCGGCAAAGAACAGATGAGTGATGGATATTTTCCCGAACTTAACGCCTGTAATCTTCTTCTCTCTTTCGGCTAGATGGAGTAATGCAGATAAAGCTTCAGCACAAAGAATGAAAAGGTAAGGGGAAATAGGACACCCTTGTCTGAGACCCCTCTTGGGTTATCGACCCCTTGATATCCTTATTGATGAGAACTGAAAAACTAGAAGTACTGATGCAATTGCGAACAAGGATTCTCCACTGTTCAGGGAACCCTAGCCTATCTATAACTTGATCAACAAAACTCCATTCCATTCTATCATATACCTTACTGATGTCTAATTTAATTGCTACCCCCTTAACGTCTAGCCTTCCTGTTCTTCAGTCCATGAAGGCCTTCAAAACCCACTATAACATTATCTGATATCAACCTATGCGGAACAAAGGCACTCTGGTTCTCCGATACTAAGCTGTTGAGGACAGGCTTCAATATGTTAGCTACTGCTTTCGCAATAATCCTATATACAACATTTGAGAGGCTGATGGGTCTATACTGTGTGATATGCTGAGGATTCTTCACCTTTGGAATAAGGACAATGAGGGTGTGGTTTAGGGGTTCCAAGCTTGCATTGTCATTAAGAACAGCCATGTAGAGTCTAGTGATTCTGGGACCTACTAATAACCAATGCTTCTGGTAGAAAGCTGCTAGGAAGCCATCAGGTCCTGGTGCTTTGGTTGGGTACATACCTCCGAGGGCCTCCTCGACGTCCCTAGCCATAAAAGGAGCAACCAAAGCCTCTAGTTGATCTCCAGAAATCTTCCTTCTAAGACCTTTAAGAGTTATGTCCATCTGGGAATCTGAAGGATTTGAAGATTTGAAGAGTTTTGAGAAATAACCACTAACCACCGCCTCTATATGATCTTCCTCTTTCACCCATTTCCCTTCCTCATCAAAGATCCCATGAATCTCATTCAGCCTTCTTCTTTTTGAAGCTCTAGCATGAAATTTTTTTGTATTCCTATCCCCAACTCTTAACCACTCCACCCTAGCCCTTTGTCTCCAATAAGTTTCCTGTTCTTGTAGATATTGATCAAACTGCTATTCTAATTCCAAAATCAATTTTCCATCCCTATATTGATCTCATTCTTCTCTTAATTCATCCATTCTTTGGCTAAGCTCCCTCATACGAATATGCTTTCTGCAGAACTCACGGCTGCTCCAGTTCTTCAGCTGTGTTTGAGTCTTCGCAGTTTGTCTGAGAAAGAGATCAATGACCCCAGTCGTAAAAGTCAATTCTTCATGCTTACCTCCCCAACATTGCTTGACAATTTCTTTACACTCCTCATAGTTACTCCATATATCTTCATAGAAGAAGCGTTTCTTTCTATGGGCTTGATTACTAACAACACTTTGCCAAGATTTCTCATCTACTTCTAAAACAATTGGGTAGTGGTCCGAGGCCCAGGTGTTCAGGTGCCTAGCTGTAAGCGAGAAGTTCGACTCCTTCCATCGCTTATTTGCAAGGAATCTATCCAAATTTTCTTCTATAATGGCCTCTCCAAACCGTCGATTGGACCAAGTAAAAGGATAGCCAATTTCTCCCACTTCTTATAGGCCACACTCCTCTGCTGTTTGACAGAACTCTTCCATACTCTTAGAATCTCTATCCTTTCCTCTTTTTTTCTCCACTTTATCCATAATCTCATTGAAGTCACCTCCATAAATCCATGAGAGATTAAACAGCCCATTTAACCTCTTCAGTAAAATCCATGTGTTTTGTTTAAACATAGCTTCTGGGTGCCCATAAATGCCTGTGAACCTCCACTTCAAACCTCCCTCATATGAGATAACTGCATCTATATAATGTTGGCTATATGAAATTACTCTAAGATCAACTTCATTCCTCCATAATAAAGTGATTCCTCCACTTTTCCCCCGACTTGCAACCACAACTCCATTTTCAAATGAAACTTTGCGCTTCACCCCTTCCATTCGGTGGGATGACAATTTTGTCTCACAAACAAAAACTAATTTAGGTATATTTACACGAAGAATTTCTTTGAATGCACATAATGCTCGGTCATTCCCCAGACCCCGAGCATTCCAGCACAAAAAATTCATAGCATCCGGCGAGGCTGCTTGACAGCCTCCGTTGATATCAGAATGGTTTCAACCCCAAACTCATTTCTCTTAACGATCGCCTCATTACTCACCCTTTGATTCAGATCTACACTTGTAAGGACCATGCGCCCCTCATGCTTTCATTTACATGCTAATTCCATCTTCGGTCTTTTGAAATCAATTATTGGTTCTGCCTCTTTACCCCATTCAAAAGCTCTCTTGGCTTTCTGTTTGAAAGACACAGCTGAATCTGATAAACATGGGGTGGTTCTCGCTCTAGGCTTCCTCTTTTTCCTACTCATGTTTTGGCATATGAGCCTTCTAGAAAGAGGCCCAACATTTTCTTTCCCTTTACTCACATCTAATCCACTTCCCACCAAAGCCTCCTGACCCACCGTTCCCACAACCCCTATACTCATCTCTTTTCTAAAGTTCTCTGCCCTATGACCCTCCAGTAGCCCTCTATCCATCTCTCCTCTGGTGTTGATCTGCCCCATGCCTTCACCAGCTCTGACATCCTCACCTGCTTGTGCAGTCTCATCAATGTTCATTGGGCTCCTGCTACTCTAGGGGTGGGTAGATCCGCTAAGCTTCCCTTCTCCTCCTTAGGATCCGAATTCGTAAACTTGGAGGCCTCTGGGCAGAAAAGGTCGTGGTCATTCTTCTGGTTCACCTTCATCCGACAAGGGCGGAAAAAAGCTTGGTCTGAATATTTTCCAGCAGTAAAGGCCTCTACTGCAGGGACGTCATTCTCCGTTGTTTTGGTCGACTCTCCCAAACAAATCTGTTTAGGTTCTATCTCTGCTAAGCTTGGTTCCTTCTCCTTACGCTCCTTATGAGGTGAATTATCTGGTTTACCATGACTCTCATTTCTAAATCTGTTGCTTCTAGTCCAATCCCCAGAGCCTCATACTCGCATCCAATGACCAAATTTGAGTTTTGGGAGTTGAGGTTGACTGTCCAGTTCACCCTCGTAGGCCTTATCACACTCCCTAAATCCATGACCAAGGATTCCACAAAAGAAACAGAACTCCAATAGCTTTTCATATTGAACGGTATAATCACTGGTTGGCCCTCATCTTCATGAATTAATTTAATGAACCGCACTAAAGGTTTTTCCACTTTAATCAGAACTCTAATTCTTATAAACCTACCTTCTGCTTTAGCTCTCTGACCCAGATCAAATTTTGGGACTGCCCCTATCTAACTACCCAAGAACTTAGCCGCCTTATCATTCAAGCACATCACCGGAACATTATGGAGTTGAATCCAAAACTGGGTTTCTTCAAATCGTTGTTGTGATACCTCTCACATCCATCTGAGTGGTGAAAGCACTAACAGAGAGTTCTCGAAATGCCTGGGGCCAGTGACCATAACTCTTCTACGGTCTATCGCACTACCAAACCGGAATAGAAAAACATTCTGACCTAACACCTCAATCTTTGTTTCCTTTGTAGTTCTCCAAGCCAGTTGAATGGTTGCCTTAAAAGCCTTTCTATTCGCTAGTCTGGTAGACAAAATTTTTCCTATTAGACAAAACCCTAACAAATCTTTCCCCTCACTCTGTATCTCATCTGGAAGCTTGATGTCTCATTCCTTATCAAGAGACAGATCTTTACACAGCTTGATGAGCTCTTCCGAATCCATTAGGAATAACACTCAAAACAAGTAACTTTAGAAGAAAGAGGATCCGGGTGAGAGTTAGATATAAACTATCCTTCAGAAAACATAAAGGACAACGAACCAAACACTAAAAAAGTGTAGAGAGATTGAGTAGACAATACCCAAGAGAAAATCTTCCACAGGGGGAGATAACGAACTCAAGTTTATAATGTTAGGTAGCAATGCATATTTTTCAAATGCAGAATTCTAATTTTCTTTTCTTTTTCTTTTAATAGATATATTGTAGTTACTAATTAGGTTAAAAGTTTAATTTTCTCAGACGTACATGATTTATTATCCTTAAATTATTTTTAGTTTTATTTTTCAATTCATTAGTTTTATTTTACTTTATTAATTGTATCATGTCATATAAAATAAATATTTAAAAATATATCACATTAATGTGTATTTGAAAATAATTTGATAATGTATTTTTTTTAGTTTAAAAATATGATATAAATTTTGTGATAAGTGATATATATTAAGTACTTTAGATCTCTAGTTTTAGCCTTGTGTTATTAGCCACGGTGGCCATTCAGATAAATTTTCATCAACACGTTATTTTAGTGGAACTGCTATGTACAGACGTAAGTCCAATTAAATAATACCACTTGTCATGATGTTGTTGAACGTACAATACTATTTAACGGGAAGGGTCGGGATGAGCTCCGAAAATCGAAGACTTCCAAAGAAACTAGCACTTGTTCGGAGAAACTAGAACTTAACCCCGGAGTGATGTCACTCTGAAGTGACGTCACTCCAAGGCCAACTCTCTCCGAAGTGGAGGCACTCCGAGATCATTCCAATCCGATCTTGATTTATTTCGGAATGATTTACCCCGAAATCCATCTGAGAGATACAATAAAAGCATTCCAACCCCAATATCAGTACTCCGTAGCACATGATGTCACATGTTACAACACATGATTAATGGACTTTAATGATAATTCACTATCTTAGCATGCAAGCTTAGCTTAGCAAGCTAATAACATATGTAATCACACATAATACTATATTTCAGTATGTCACGATAAGTGTACCTCATGCAATTAAGAGTAGCTCAATAATGGACAAATGTCAACCTGAGGTTGAAATCTTCACATGCACATTTTTTTTGGAATCGTTGGAAACTTTGCGGACAAACCACCCATTTTGGGTTTAAGCAGAGCAAGTAAAACCCCCGAATGTCTCAGGCTCTTACAAGGAACGCACTCCCAGGATCCGAACCCAGAACCTCAATGTGAGATCCTAAGCCCTACACCACCAAGCCATGCCCCTTGGGGACTTCACAATGCTATATAGAAACCAATAAGATAACAAAGAAAAGAGTTTCGCATCTAAAAGAAAATCTTATTCAACTAAGATAATCATTTAGCAAATAATTACAATCATAAAAGAGGGGAATATTCTAACCTTAAAACATATACACTTGTGCAGCCAACCATCCACGTAGGAAGTCATTACTAGACTGAAAGCTAAATAAAGCTAGGCCCATATCAAACCCAAATTCAACCGGACTCTGAATTGACAAGCCCATTACTTTGATGGTATTGACTCTCTCCACTTTTTCTCGTCTTCATAAAATTGGCGTCATCTGTGAGGAATGACATCAAATTTTCATGTTTTCCCCAGTGAGAATTACATAGAAAATTTCTATATTATGACATGCATTGATCACGTACCATTGTAATTTAACATCAAAATTGAAATTTATGTCATTCTTATATGAAATATTTGCATGCACAAACCCTAATATGCTTATCAAGTCTGCGTAACGAAGAGATGGTGAGTACGAGACGGTTTAAACATGAAAAAAAACATGTGAATCTGACGGAAACCAATGTAGGATTGAGCGAACATCAAAAATCGCGAATTATGATTTTATAAGAACGAAACCCATTTCAAGATCGGATTAGACCCTCAAGGAACATGCCCTTGAAAGCCCATTTTGAATCAAAAAAGAAACCTTGCTTGTAGTTGACCGCCACAAAGGACGCAACCCATCTGATAAGTCGAGTGTTCAATTCAATGAACAAGAGAAATTCACTCTCCCTTTCACTATGCTCTCGACAATATGCTATATTTTTTTAGTCTGAATATTCTGATTTTATTAATGTATAAGACCACATTATATAGTGGAATACAAAAGTTAAAGTCTGAGGATGACAAGTAGTAGAATACAGAAGTTTTGTTGACCCCTTAAAACTTTCCAAAATGGATAAGAAATTTAACATCCATATAAAAAATAATACTCCTAGGTATCCAATGGAGTTGTACTATCTCCTTAAAGAATAAATTAGCAATGTTTGTGATATCATCAGTTTTATAACAAGCAATGAAGTGTGCCATTTTACTAAACTTATCAACCACAACAAATATGGAATCCATTCCCTATTTTGACCTAGGTAAGCAAAAAATAAAGTCCATTGAAATATCAACCCATGGCTCACTAGGTACGGGTAATGGTGTATATAACCTATGATGCATCAC
>SKCR01024173.1:0-33086 GCA_019454045.1 Zanthoxylum bungeanum
GCGTTCGGGTTCGATATTTCCGAAATACCGAGCTTACGTCAAGACGTTAATTAAACCGAATTAAATAAATAATTGCGCCTGGCGAAAATTATTTACGTCGCTAACGAATTAATTCTAAATTAACTCGTATGCCCGAATTAAAATCTAATTTTAATTTCGCGTCGAAATCGAATTTCGATTATTATATCGAATACAATAATTTTATCGATTAATTCCAAATTAATCGTTCTCTCTCTAAATTAGGCACTTTATCCAAGATAAGTTTCTCCGCAATTAATCCAAGATTAATTGAGTCCGAATCAAATATCATAGGTGAATCTTCAGGAAGCGACCCAAGAGATCTCGGATATTTTGGCAGTAAATACGGTCGTCGGATAATCCGAACACGTACGTACCTCGTACTACGTCTTTACCGATTCACAAGACAAGGTTGGCTTCTAGCAAAGCGCCATGCCTACCCAATTCTCAGAAAATATTCTTATAGGAATATAAGATCTATATCAAGCGTAGTATACCGTAGTATTGCGTACATCGATCCAGTATCGGATGATCACATGTTAGGCCTGGGGCTGGAGATGTGTCTGCCCCGTACGAAACATATATCGGACATCAAGCAACTAGTCTCTTTAAATCGGACAATCCTGACCTGGTCATATTGTCCCGACGGTTGCAACCTTTTATAGAGTACTAGTTCTGTGTCCTGCGTGATCATCACCTGCATATGTCTGAAGTGATACTTCCATCTCGACATCACATCCAGTACGCTACGATTCTCGATAAACCCAGAAGAGGTGTACACAGAACCGGTTAAGGTCCCCAACCACCAAAACCAAAGTTTACCGATTGTCGCAAGTACTAGCGATGTAAGTCTCAGGTTAAGACCATATACACCTACCCTGATGCGGCCTCCCATAGACACGCAGACATACTACCAATGGGATTCCGCGGGGTCTATCCAGAGCGAAGCTGTTTTCCGTACCATCGGTAAAACAAAACCTCCTATCGCACTTGCATAAGTATCCAATACTTAAATATATGAGAACTATGCCGTTGTGCCCTCACAACGTGCACAAGCGCAAGACTATGCCATCTATTCGATTATCGATGTCCGATCTCGATAATACTACGACTAGGGATATTTAATGATTAAACCTTTATGGATTGATACTGTTCTCATATCATCTCAAAATCCGGTACTAATCATATGGACTTTCGCCATTTATATATCAAAGTAAATAACATTACAAAACGTCAAAAGGCAATTTCATTATCACATAGTTAATTTTGTACAATAATACAATATCATTTACAAAACAGTGACGCTATGGGACATAATGTCTAACATCCGATACTTATATATATGAGAACTATGTCGTTGTGCCCTCACAACGCACACAAGTGCAATACTAGCCTATTCCGCATTATCGATGTCCAGTCTCGATAATACTCCGGCTATGGATATTAATGATTAAACCTCGGGGACTGATACTGTCTCATATCATTCTCAGTCCAGGAACTAATCCTAGGGACACCTCTTCATTTATATATCTATGGTGATCTAATCACAAATGATGAGAGTGCAATATCCTTGTCACATAGTTAATTTGCTACAACAACACAATCATCTGTTGCAAATAGGGACGCTATGGGTCATTTTGTCCAACAATCTCCCACTTGGCACATAGCCAGTCACTCAAGTGTCCTACACCCGAACTATGTACGGTTGGCTCAAACTGCTGAGAAATGCATTCGTCAGCGGATTTGCATGATTATCATCTTGATGCGATTGATCGATCATCACATCGCCACGATATATGATCCGAATGAATCAGATGAGTATCTAAGTATGTATCTGGATCGTTGATGAGACCATTAATTCTTTAGCCTGTGCTGACGCCTAGCTCAGCTGCTAACAGAACTATATCTAATCTAATTAGATTTGTATCGACCCAAATGACTTTTATTGCTGTTTCAGCTGCAACAACAACCCGCATTTGTTGTTTATTCGGTAACAGTATCTTACTTGGAAGATTTCCAGCTCACTGTACCGTTATTCAAACTATATATTACCGTTTGCGACTTTTAGTCGTCTTTATCGGTTACATGAAACTTGCTACAGTGACCCCAGTCACTTCAAGTTCTCCTTCTCCATAGACTAAGACAGCATCCTTAGTTCTCTAAGATACTAACGGATGTTCTTAACATCAATCCAGTGACTATCACTCGGATTGGCCTGTTTGTGAATCCATATGCTCAAAGCGTATGATACACCAGGTCTCGTACATTTTTCAATGTACGGTTTCTAGGAGAGTATTGCGAAAGCCAAGCTTTCGCCGATATTTATTTTATGGGAATATCATTTCCAAGAAATGACGTATTATCATTATTTTATAGGACAGCCACTATCAGTGCGCTCCCACTAACCTTCTTATATATACACTAGAATTATTTTCGTTTTGAATTAAATCATACATCATTATGATTATATCAAAACGATAATTCCAAGAACCTAATGCTTGCTTCAATCCAATCATGGATCGAATAATCTGCATTATCCAAATGGATTTACCGTGGCAATAGGTAAAATGTTGAATCGTAATCAACACAATGTCGATAACGATACCTTTCCGTTAAAAGCCTAGCTTTATACGTTGATATGTTGCCATCCATGTACGTCTTCCTTGAAGACTTATATAGTACCAGTAGGCACAATGCTTTGTGGTACATCAACTAGTATCCAAACTGGTTGATATACATGGAATCCATTTCGGATTATATGGCACTTTGCCATAATTGGGGAGTTGATATCTTGTATCACTTCCTCATACGTAGTCAGTTGGTATTCCTCAATAAGATTCACATCTTTATAAGGTTAGATCAGAACCCATACCCCAGGTCGTTTTCCGACTCTGTCCGACTTACGCGGTTCTTGTGTATTCGAAGATTAATGGTAATAGTCTCATCCTTGATGAACTATTTGTGTTCCATTAAGATTCGGTGCCTTGAATAGTATTACTCTGATTTCCATCGAGTTATACTATCCTCCCACTTACACTGCATATCGGTATTCCTATCAGGAAAAACGTAGGGTGAGCAACAATCTAATTGCTCTATTGTGAGGTGTATAAGTACAATACTTATGGTACATTTGGCACTTATCCTATTTGGGTTTTAGTTTGGTATCATCCAAACATATGCCTAGCATACCCAAATTATCAGGAATGAGAAACCCGGTTTCTTTCCCATTCATATCTAATTTGATATCTGTCAAACAGATTATTATGGAACCTTATTCAAAATAAGTTCTTGCAATGTTTAAAGCTTATCCGTTGAAGGAAATGGTAGCTTAGAGCGACTCGTGATTAACCTTATTATGTCTAACAAAATTCGGTTAATCCGTTCGGACACACCGTCAAACTGACGTATTCCGGGAGGAGTCCTTATTTGAAAGAATACTATACTCTTTCATAAAAACTAGAAACTTATTGCTTGAGTATTTTCCATTACAGTCTTACCATGACGGTTAAATACTTTAGCCGATCTATTTGTCTATTTCGTGTCGAAACTCTAAAAGTTTCCGATTTGTGTTTCAAAAGAAACACATAACAATACGCGATGCCACATCCGTACAGGTCACGAAATATTCATATCCATATCTAGCCTAGCTAGACATGGGCCCACTTGCTTCACTATGAAGTAGGGCTAACAGATCGGTGGCATTTACACTTTTACCAAGTAAATAGTGTTTTAGGCACTTTGCCCAAATAGACTAGATTCGTAGACTTTATTTGAATGGAATCAAATCAGTCCTGGTATCCGCTCTTCAAAAGTGCGGATATACGATTCTTGTTTATCAGTGTCCCTGACAACTATGCCACAATTAAGTTTCTTAACTGATCAAATCAATTGAGCTATTTATTTGTCATGTTATATATTTGAGATATTATTTATATTCAAAATATAAATCCTGTTATTCACATCTAATGTGTTTATCTCAATATCATCTTTATATAATGAAACACTTTAGTGTTCTAGAATATAAAGGTACACCCGCAGTGGGTTATACGCGATATAGAGATAATGTTTCTAGTCAAACTAGCTACATTATAACAGTTTCTAAATTAAGTACTAACCCGAAGGTAGTTCCTAAATTCAGATATCTACGGTTAAAACAGCGACTTTCGTCCCGTTTTTTCAATTCGCAGATAAATCTCAATTGAAGTCAGTATCCTGTTCAAAATAGATTCTGAACATCAATATATATATTTTATGTACCACACTAAGTATCTAAAATCCAATTTTAATACTAGCTGTGAACATAATTATGACAAACATAATGGATTAAGCACTTAAGTTATCATTACATGATCTTCCAAAGATTATGGTCTACTATTTGCTTAACTCCAGGCTTAGGCATAATACGTTATTTTATCAAATAAAATAAGTTATTATTTTTCCAGGACCATCCTGAAATTTTTCCCAATTTGAAAATTAAAGTCGTTTAAATACATTTTCACCCAGGATTATGTCTTAAACACTAATCTTTCATTTTTATATCTTGATTCTAATAGTCCAACTATTTAATCAACGATTTGTGGTACTATTTATTATAATGATTATAATAGTCCAACTATATAATCAAATATAATCTAAATTAATTAACCTCAATTACATTGATTACTATAGTCCAACTATAAAATCAACTGTAAACTGAATTAATTAATTCAAATATATTGATTAATATAATCCAATTATTATATATCAAATATAATACAGTCCAACTGATTATTAAAACAACAATTTAAATATTAGTCCAACTAACATTTAATCTAACGAAGAAATAATTTGAATGAGCGCGTATGGCGAGTAATTGAACGAGTATTGCAAATTCAATTCTTGCCTCCCACTATTTTTCGGCGAGCCTCTAACCCTCTGTCGAGTACTCGGGAAACCGTATTTCCTAGTGGGCTAGGATCCCGTTAAATATCACACAATCTTGACTTTGGCCAACAAATTGTATGATAATTAACTAGGTAGATCTCGAAGATCAATTGGATCTCATCCAATTCCTAGATCCAGTAGGCGGATATCCAAATCCTAAACATATATCTTATATATGCCAATACATCCAATGTATTACCTAACCTTTTCCTCTGAATCAACTAAGCCTTGGCTTTGGCACAACAAACCTAGTGATCCCAGTCAAGCGCGACCCATTGACCATGGAAAGCTTCGTAATCAATGTCGATGGACAAGAAGTGGTCTTGACTTTGGCCAACAAACAACAACTTGACAAGACACCGATATGGAACAAAGCTTCGTGATTCAAACACATCTTCGACGGACAAAGGGCTTGACTTTGGCCAACAACCCAATGCCAATCTCGGATCTTGAGTGAGAATCACTCAATGGAAGGAAAAACACTTGATATTGAGCGAGGGTTTTTCGCGTGCATTGGCTACCAATTTATTATCTTTATTAAGGTCTCATCATCATACACCCTTAAACATGCATTCTAAACACATAATAAAGCGCATATGAAATAAAATAATAATGATATGCGGATGGATACTTTACATTGATCCTAGATCAAATCTCTCGTTTTCTCTCTCCAAAGCTAGCACATGTATTTACTTCTACCCGTTACACTACACTTCTAAAGAAACCTCATTTACATTGAGGGGAATAGGTGAGAAGAGAATACAAAGAGTATAGGTGAGAAGGCTGGACACGCAGGTCCAATTAATAAATCAAATTTATTACAATTTCCAAAATTGTCCCACCCGACTAATATCCATCCGATATACATTATTCATGCATCGCAACCATGTATTCATACAAGCATGTTATCAATCAATCTAATCCAATTAATTAATCTGATAATTAGTGATCATCCAATGTTCAAACAACGATTTGATTTTTGCTCGAGTCAAACTCGTTTTGCGAATAAGTACTCAAAGTACGAATTCTTGAATTAAATTAAACTACATAATTAAATCAAATTTAATACGCATTAATTCTAATTCACTATTTAATTCCAAATTAAATATTACACTTTTATTAACGAACCTTTACGACTTAAATTCCAAATTTAATCGCAACGGGTCTCAAAGCCCGATTAACATCTAATGTTTATTTAATTAAAGTCCAATGGGCTTTTAATTAATTTCTATAAGGCGTGGACTTTTGGTCAACTCGGGTCAAACCGAACTACCAAAATCCAATCCGGGAGTTACCCCATAAGCCTAGAAATCAATTTTGGCCCATTAGGCCCAATTAAATAATTAAGGTCCATTAAGTCATAATTAGACTTTATGGATGCGGTTTTAGGCCCAATTGGATCCAACCAAATTTGCCTAAACTCTAACTTTGTACAAACAAGCCCAAAAGCCCAATCACAACCTTAAAGGCCCAATTTCCAAAATAAGCCAATTAATTAACTTATAAAATTCTAAATTCCATAATTAATTAACCTAAGTGTAATACACAATTAACCACCCAATTAATATTTCTAAAACATCATTAGCATACTTAATCATGCACTTTAACATAAATAGTGTCCAACACAATTTATTAAAATCAAACCCAATTTACATGCTTTTGTTCTCGGCAATTAGGGGTTTTTCAATCCGATTCGGTTTCAATCCAATCGAATCCACAATCATCATTTCCCAAATCAATTCAATTCATCCAATGAATTAAAATCAAAAAAAAAAAAACACAATGAATTTCAAATCAATTGAATTCGGCCAAGCCACTTTAATTTGGGAAAAATGTTCCAAATCAAAATTCAATCAAATTGAACTTCAAAACAACATTACCCAATTGTTTTAAGTCATCCAATGATCAAACAAACAAAATCACCAAGAAATTTAGGGTTCTTTAATCGGCCAACATAAGCAATTTGGGGAAATTTGTTCCAAACACAATTTCAACAAATTGATCCAATCAATCTTAAATTAAACATACTTTAAGCATTCTCATTCATCCAATTTCACAAAATATGCTCAAAATCAAGTTTACCCAAATTTGTCACTTTATGCCAACATAAAAAATTGGGGAAATTTGTTCCAAACATAATTTCTTCAAATTGATCCAATCAATCATTAATTCAACAACATTTAAGCATACTTAATCAATTAATTTAATCAAATCATGCTTCAATTGATTTTACCAATTTTCATGCCCAAAATTTAGGGAAAATTGAATCCAATCCAATTTCATGAAATTGATCATAAACAACTTCAATTCAACCTCATTCAAGCATACTTCATCAAACAATTCAACCAAATCATCCCTAAATCGAGTTTACCCAATTTTAACCCTAACTTTTTCATGCTTGATCAAAGCTCAAGATACCATTGTTGAGTTCCTAATTAGGTCCCAAGAATCATTCAAAACAAGCATAAAATTCGCATAAACACATCAAAGAAGTAAGGCGGAATACATACTCACATTGAACGGTTTGAGATGCGAAGAACAAGATGCGTTTTCTGCCTCTCTCCATGCTCGGCAGTGGCTTCTTCAAGCAGTGGGCTGCTCGGTTTTGGCCTCCAAAGTCCCTCCAAGAATCGGCCATGTGAGACTCCATTGAAGCTCAAAGCTTCAAGCTTTTCCATGCTCACAAATTCGTTTCCCTATCAACTATGTATAACCCAGGTGTGCTAGCACTTCTTCATCTTCCTTGCTTCTCTCAAATTCGGTCAAAACCAAAAATTTTGGTGAAGAAATCGGCTTGAAGCCGTGAGAAGAGGAAGAAGAAAAGAGAGGGAGAATGAAAGATGCGTAAAAGAAGAGTGGAGAGAGAGAGAAAGAAAAATAAATGTAATTAGTTTTTATAATTTCTAAAATTAAATAAAAACCATTTACCAATTCTTTTACTTTCCATTAAATGCTAAAGTCAAAAAGTAAAAGCAAAAGTTGCTTTTTCAACTTCTACATCAATCACTCAAATCAAAGTGACAACATGTCACATCACTCAAAGTGAAATTTGATTTGACTCTTGATGTGACTTGCGATTTGACGCACGATTTGACTTGCGTGCCGCACTCGAATTCGAAATGCGAATGCGCTCGCAAATAATCCCGGGCTCGGTTCGCTAATTCCAAATTAACGAATTTTCCGTCGCGTCGTAATTAAATGATTACGCCTAGCAAATTCACTATCACGTCGCTAACGAATTGATTCTAAATTAATTCGTTCGCCCGAATTAAAATCCAATTTCAATTCCGCGTCGAAATCTAATTTCTATAATAATCGAATATATTATTTTATCGATTAATTCCAAATTAATCGTTCTCTCTCTTTAATTAATATTTTATCCCAGATAAAATATCTCCGCAATTAATCCCAGATTAATTTTCTTTCTCTAGAAATTAATCTTCTCTCTCTTCTAATTAATCCCAGATTAATCATAGTGCGAGTCATACATCATCGGTGAATCTTTGGGAAGCGACCCATGAGATCTCCGGATATGTTGGCAGCAAATACGGTCTTCGGACTATCCGAACAAGTAAGTACCTCGTACTACGTTATACCAATTTACAAGACAAGGTTGGCTTCTAGCAAAGCGCCATGCCTTCCCAATTCTCCAGAAATATTCTTACAGGAATATATAGATCTTTATCAAGCGTAGTATACCGTAGTATTGTGGTATCGGCCCAGTATCGGATAGTCACGTGCTAGGGCTGGGGCTGGATAAGTGTCTGCCCCGTCCGAAGCACATGTCGGATGTCTGGTAACTAGTCTCTATAATCGGATATATATGACCTTGTCATAATATCCCGATGGCCGGCTAGCACTTAAGAGCACTAATACCGTATCCTGCGTGACATCATCTCCACTATGACTGGAGTGATACTTCCGTCTTGACATCACACCCAATACACTACGACTCTCTGATAAACCCAGAAGTGGTGTACGCAGAACCGGTTAAAGCCCTGTACCACCAAGACCAAAGTCTACCGATTATCGCAAGTATTAGCGATGTAAGTCTCAGGTTAAGACTATACACACCTACCTTGATTTCGGCCTCCCATAGACACATAGTCATAATACCAATGGGATTCCGAGGGGTCTATCCAGAGCGAAGCTGTTTCCCGTACCATCGAGTGAAACACGACCTCCTATCGCACTTGCATAAGTATCTGATACTTATATATATGAGAACTATGCCGTTGTGCCCTCACAACGCACACAAGTGCAATACTAGCCTATTCTGTATTATCGATGTCCAGTCTCGATAATACTCCGGCTAGGGATATTTAATGATTAACCTTCGGGGACTGATACTGTCTCATATCATTCTCAGTCCAGGAACTAATCATAGGGACCTCTCTTCATTTATATATCTATGGTGATCTAATCACAAATGATGAGAGTGAAATATCCTTATCACATAGTTAATTTGCTACAACAACACAATGATCTGTGCAAATAGTGACGCTATGGGTCATTTTGTCCAACAAATACACCTCTAGCAGTGACTGACATTGGTCCGTATACATCAGAGTGTATGAGTTCTAATGTATCCGCTGCACGGTGTCATTTAACTTTGAAAGGTAATTTGGTCATTTTACCAAGTAAACAAGACTCACAAGTTCCATAAGGTTTATATTTGAAGGGTTTGTAATACCCATCCTTATATAGCTTAGTTAATCTTGTTTCATTGATATGACCTAACCGACTGTGCGATAAAAGCTAATTTAATCTTAACCATTCGATCTTAATTTAGTGGTTTAATGAGATTATAAAACCCTAATAAGAGTTTGGGCCGAATTGGAATTCAAAACAAATAAAAAATTACAATTCATGTTACTATTCATGTGAATAGTAATTTTTTTAATTCCAATTCCCAAAGTGCACCCATCGTCATTCACCAATCCCTAAGGCACTATAGAACCTCATAAATGATCTGTTCAATAAATAAACACATTGAACCATTTATGAACAATTCCTACAACAATCATATATGATGTTATATTTGTACTGTGTACTGTTAACCATTGATTTCGACTTTGTTGTGTGTGTGACCTTTTGGGTTCCCCTCAAGTTGGACATGAAATAAATCGTGATAATTTAATCGAACATAAATTATCCTCCGATCAGATGGTCGTTCGATTTTAATGACCAAGGTTGACATCTAACAACATGCAGAGGGCCCCAAATGAGAAGGAAAGATATATATACCCATTATGTATGCGATTTACATATGATACAGTCCATCACCTCACTGTATCCCCACTTATTGACCGAGGGTATGTTGGGTCTCTAAGATCAATCCCCAAGATCTAATAAGCATAAAACATGTGTGAATACGCAAAGAAATGTAGGTGGAAAGTTCAAAAAATTTTGCTCATTTGAAGTGCTCCAAGCTCCTCTTTGATGATTGGTGTAGCTCCAAGCCTTGAAGTTTGATTCCAAACTCAATGGGATGTTTCCCTATCACCTTTGAATGCCTCATTTTGTGTGCTAGCACTTGGAAAATTTTGCAACAAAACTTCCTTCTTGTTCTTGAAAACTTACGACAATGAGAGAATTGGAGAGGGATAACTTTTCAAATTTTGGTGTTTTGTTTTTCTAAATAACCTAATACCGAAAAGTCTGTAAAATTTGGTATATGCTTTTCGAAAAAGCTAAAAGAGTGTTTGGAGGGAAAATTACATTTAATGTCCCCAACCACTCCCATCACTCAACTTTGACACTTGATGGACATGTGATGTGACTTGTGGGCCCTACTTTAATTCAAAATCCGAGTGGGCCCGCAAACACATTTCGAGCTCGGGTTCGTTAATTCCAAATTAATGAATGTTCCGTTGCGACTTAATTAAATCACATTTAATTAAATAATTATGCCTAACAAAATTACTATTAAAGTCGCTCGCGAATTAATTCTAAATTAATTTGTTCGCCGGAATTAAAATCCATTTTTAATTCCGTTATGAAATCTAATTTCATTTAATATATCGAATATATTATTTAATCGATTAATTCCAAATTAATCGTTCTATCTCTTCTTATCAAATTTTATCCCAGATAAATTCTCGCCGTAATTAATCCCAGATTAATTTTCTCTTTTTCTTTTAATTAATGCCAGATTAATTATGTTCGAGTCAAACATCATCGGTGAATCTTTGGGAAGCGACCCATGAGATCTCTGGATAGGTTGGCAGTAAATTCGGTCGTCGGACTATCCGAGTACGTGCGTACCGGAACCACGTTCTTACTGATTTACAAGACATGGTTGGCTTCTAGCAAAGCGTCGTGCCTACCCAATTCTCCAGAAATATTCTTTAAGGAATGTATAATCTATAACAGGCGTAGTATACATAGTATTGCGTATTGCGATCCAGTATCAGATGTCACATGCAAGGCCTGGAGCTGGAATAGTGTCTGCCCCGTATGAAGCATATATCGGATCACAAGCAACTAGTCTCTATAATCGAATAATCATGACCTGGTCATGTTATCCCGATAGTTACAGTTTTGTATCCATGTGTGATCATCATCTCCATATGACTGAAGTGATACTTTCGTCTTGACATCATACCCAATACACTACGTTTCTCAATAAACCCAGAAGAGGCGTACACAGAACCTGTTAAAGTCCTGGACGACCAAAACCAAAGCGTATTGATTGTCGCAAGTACTAGCGATGCAAGTCTCAGGTTAAGACCAAATACAACTACCCTGAATCGGATTCCCATAGACACATAGTCATACTACCAATGGGATTCCGATGGGTCTATCCAGAGCGCAACTGTTTTCGTACCATCGGCAAACACAACCTCCTATCACACTTGCATAAGTATCCAATACTTAAATATATGAGAACTATGTTGTTACGCTTCAATAACACGCACAAGTGCAATACTAGTCTATTCCGCATTATCGATGTCCAGTCTCAATAATACTACGACTATGGATATTTAATGATTAAACCTTCGTGGATTGATACTGTCTCATAGCTTATAATCCGGAATTAATCATAAGGACTTTTATCATTTATAAATTTATAAGTAATCTAATTACAAAATGATAAAATACAATTTCCATTGTCACATAGTTAATTTGTACAAAAACAACAATGTCTTTTACAAATAGTGACGCTATGGGTCATAATTGTCCAACAATCTCCCACTTGGCCTATAGCCAGTCACTTAAGTATCTAACACCTGAAATATGTACATGTCGCTCAAACTTTTGTTGAGGAATAACTTTCGTCAGCGATTCTGCAATGTTGTCATTTGATACGACATTCTCGATCTTCACATCGCCATTATGTCTGATCTCACGAATCAGATGGAAACATCGAAGAACATGCTTGGATCGTTTATGAGACCGCGGTTCATTAGCCTGCGCTATAGCCCCGTTATTGTCACAATACAATGGAACATGCTCAGCTACTAACGGAACTACTCTTAATCCAATTAGGAATTTACGGATCCAAACTACCTCTTTTGCTGCTTTAGCTACAACAATATATTCTGCTTCTGTTGTTGAATCGGCAACAGTCTCTTGCTTTGAAGATTTCCAGCAATATATGTACCCAGATTGTGACTTACAGTCGTATTTATCGGTTGGAAACTTGCATCGGTAAACCCATTTACCTCAACTTCTCCATTTCCATAGATTAAGAAAGCATCCCTAGTTCATCTAAGATACTTAAGGTTGTTCTAAACCGCAACCCAGTGACCATCACCTGGATCGCCTGATAGCGACTACACATGCTTAAAGCAAAGGAGACATCATGTCGCGTACATATCATGGCATACATGATCGATCCGACTTCCGAAGCGAATGAGATCCAACTAATGTTGTCTCTCTTATCTTGAGTTTTAGGTAACATGTCCTTAGATAAAGTGACACTGGCAATAGTCCATCTTAGAATGTTCCATGTTGAATCTCTTCAACACTTTATCAATGTACATGCTCTGGGAGAGTCCAAGCGCTTTCTTGATCTATCTCGGAATATTTTTATTCCTAGAATAAAGGCTGCTTCTCCCATATCTTTCATGGAGAATTTTAATGAAAGCCAAGCTTTCACCGATTGTAGCATGGGAATGTAATTGCCAATAAGCAATACATCATCAACGTAAAGGACAATGAATGTCAGTGCACTCCTACTAACCTTCTTATATACACAAGGATCATCCTCGTTTTGAATGAAATCATACTCTTTTATGATCTCATCAAAATGTTGGTTCTAAGAACACGATGCTTGCTTCAATCCATAAATGGATCGATTTAACTTGCAAACCTTGTCTGCATATTTTGGTATGACAAAATCGTCAGGCTGTTACATATAAACATCCTCCAAAAGTTTTCTATTAAGGAAAGCGGTTTTGACGTCCATCTGCCATATCTCATAATCGAAATATGCAACAATAGCAAGCATTATCCGAATGGATTTAATCATGACAACATGTGAAAAAGTTTCGTCGTAATCGACACCATGTCGTTAACGATACCCTTTCACTACAAGCCTAACTTTGTACGTTTGTATGTTGCCATCCATGTCGGTCTTCTTCTTGAAGACCCATTTGCAACCAATAGGCTTTACGCCTTCTGGTGCATCAACCAGTGTCCTAACTTGGTTGGTGTACATGGAATCCATTTCGGATTTCATGGCATCTTGCCATAAACCGAAGTCGATACCTTGTATCGCTTCCTCATACGTAGCCGGTTCATCTTCCTCAATAAGATTAATATAGATATGAGGTGAGATTAGAAACCCATACAACTCAGGTTGTTTTTTGAATCTCTCCGACCTACGTGGTCCTTGTGTATTCCAAGATTGTGGTACAGTCTCATCCCTGATGAACTGTTCATATTCGGTTAAGGAATCGGTGCCTGGAATAGTATCACTCTGATTTTCATCGAGTTCTACTTTCCTCCCATTAAACACTGCATTTAGGAATTCATTCTCAAGGAAAACCGCATGTAGAGCAACAAATACTTTGTTCTCTTGTGGGTTGTAGAAGTAATATCCACTGGTTTCCCTAAGATAACCTACAAATACACACTTATCCGATTTGGGTTCAAGTTTGGTACCATCCAAACGTTTAACGTATGCCTAGCAACCCCAAATCTTTAGGAATGAGAAACCCGGTTTCTTTCCTGTCAATATTTCATACGGAGTCTGTTGAATAGACTTTGACAGAACCTTATTCAAAATAAGTATTGCAATGTTCAATGTATATCCGCATAAGGAAATATGTAGCTCTGTGCGACTCATCATCGACCTTACCATGTCCAACAAAGTTTAATTTCTCTGTTCGGACACACCGTTTAATTGCGGTGTTCCGGGAGGAGTCCACTGTGAAAGAATACCATAATCTTTCAAATATTCTCCACCACGGTCCGACCGTAATGTTTTAATACTTTTACCGGTTTGTTTTTTACTTCGTGTCGAAACTCTTTGAATTTCTCAAAGGTTTCTGACTTGTGTATCACAAGATACACATAACCAGAACGCGATGCATCATCCGTAAAGGTTACGAAGTATTCATATCCATCTCTAGCCTGGCTAGACATGGGCCCACATACGTCACTATGAATGAGGGCTAACAGTTCGGTGGCACGTGCACTTTTACCGCTAAAAGGTGTTTTAGGCATTTTACCTAATAAACAAGATTCACAGACTTCATATGAATTTGGATCAAATTCATCCAAGTACCCACTCTTCGAAAGTGTGGATATGCGAGTCTTGTTAATGTGTCCCAGACGACAATGCCACATATAAGTTTCATCTTTGTTACTTAGTTTAAGCTTTTTGTTTGTTACATTATATGTTTGAGATTGATTTATATTCAAAATATAAATACATTTATTCACATCAGCACAGCATATCTCCATATCATTTTTATATATAAAACACCAGTGTTTCTAGAAACAAAAGTATACCCACATTGGGCTAATAAAGATACAGATATAATATTCCTAGTCAAACTAGGTATATAATAACAGTCTGATAAGTTTAGTACATGGCTCGTGGGCAGTTCCAAAATATAAGTTCCAACAGCCAAAACAGCGACCCAGATGCTTATGTGTTATTCCTGAGTCCAAAACTCCAATAATAACACCTTTTCCTATATTTGAATCTTTCCAAATTCCTGAATTTTGATGCAAACCCAAGAAGCTAGGAGTGTGTGTTGTATGTAGTCCTGTTTCCAACTCGTAGGTCTATCTTTCATGAGGCCAGCCTCTTGCTAATCTGCAAATCATGCACATCAGTACATATAAGAGTACCAAAACCAGAATCAAAAATCCAATTTTTAAAACTAGAAGTAGACATGTTTATTTCTATAACAACATACATGAAGCCGGTGCCTTGCCCACTTTGATTTCCTTCATGTGCGCCTTGTACTCACGGCATTCACACTTCTAGTTACCATGTTTGCCACACTGCAGGCTTACATCTTGGGATTTGTCCCTTACCTTCCCAGAAGACTTTGACGATTTGGCCTTGCCCTTATTCTTCTTCTTCTTCTTTACACCTCTAGTAGCCTTCGGCCAAGCCTTGGGAGACTGAGATGTTGAAGTCAAGTGCGCCTCGCGCTTTTTACCATTCAATATCTCTTTTTATGCTTCACGCAACATTGCCACCAGCTCTCCAAGAGTATGGTCTTGGTTCATCATATTGTAGTTCATGATGAACCCGCTCCAGCTGTTAGAAAGAGACTGCATGATCAAATCTATAGAAGTCTCAGCCTCAAAGGTTATGCCTAGCTGACCCAGCTGTTCAATATCAGTAATCATATATGACACATGGTGCTCAACAGATGTACCCTCTGACATTCGAGAGTAAAAGAGCTTCTTCTGCAATTCATACCTTTGTGATCTAAGGTTAGATCGATGAAGGTCCTTCAATTTTTCCATCATAGTATAGAGATCCAATCCCGTGTTTTGGCAATGAAATTGAGGGGTCATCGCAGCAAGCCTGAAAGATTGATCCGTTGAGTTGTCATCGCTATGCGTCTTCCAAAGCTCAAGCTCAAGGGGCTGCTTATTTCCGGGCTTAGGCCCAAGAGGTCTCTCTATCGTAAAGAGCATCCTCTCAGCCCCCATGACAATCCTGAGGTTCATATCCCAATCAGGAAAGTCCGCGCCATTAAAGACATTTTCGCCCATGATAATGTCTCTAACTCCGATATTTCCAGTCATCTTAATTGTAATAGTCTAACTATTCAATTAACCATTTTTTGGTACAGTCCAACTGTTACAAGAAAAATAATAAAATATTAGTCCAACTAATAAATATATATAATTGACGAAATAATTTGAAAGTGGGTAATGCCATGTATTTGAACGAAATTACAAATTCAATATTGGCCTCCCACTATTTTTTGGCGAGCGTCTAACCCTCTGTTCAGTACTCGGGAAACCTAGTTTCCTAGTGGGCTAAGATCTCGTTAAATAACACACAACCTTGACTTTGGCTAACAAGCTGTATGATATTTAACTAGGTAGATCTCTAAGATCAATTGGATCTTATCCAATTCCTAGATCTGGTAGGTGGACCTCCAAGTTCGAAACTATATACAATATATATGCCAATATACCCAATATATTTTCCTAACCTTTTCCTCTGAATCAACTATGCCTTGGCTTTGGCTCAACAATCTTAATGATTACAATTAAGCGGGACCCATTACCTTTGGAAAACTTCGTAATCCATGTCGATGAACAAGAAGTGACATTGACTTTGGCCAACAAATCAAAACTTGCCCAAGACATGCGATATCCAACAAAGATTTCATGGTTCAAACACATCCGCGATGGACATTGATCTTGACTTTGGCCAACAAACCAATGCCAAACTTGGATCTTGAGAAAGAACCATTCAATGGAAGGAAAACGCTTAATATTTGATTGAGGGTTTTTCGCGTAATTGGCAACCAATTAATTATCTTTGATTAGGTCTCATCATAAACCCTTAAACATGCATTCTAAAAGCATAATAAGACGTGATAAATAATTTAATAATGATATGCGGATGGATATCTCACAAATTGTTCCTAGAACAAATCACTCCATTTTCTCTCCCCGGGTAGCACTATTCTAACTTCTACCCAATTACATAATACAATAAAGAAACCTCATTACATTGAAGGGAATTGGTGAGAAGGGAATTACAAAGAGTCGAGAGATAAAGGCTGGACACGCAAGTCCAATTTAAAAATTCTAAATTTATTACAACAATTTCCAAAATTACCCTCACCCATCTAATATCCATTTGATATACATTATTCATGCAATACATCCATGTATTCACACAAATCATGTTATTCAATCAATCTAATCCAATTAATTAATCTTTGAATTAAGTGATCATCCAATATTCAAACAACGATTTGATTTGCGCGAGTCCAACTCGTTTGAGAATAAGTACTTAAAGTGCGTTTTCTCTAATTATATTGAACTATAATTTTAAATCTGATTTAATTTGTATTCAATACTAATTCTTTATTTAATTCCAAATTAAATAATTACACTTTTAATGTGCCTTTACGATTTAGATTCTAAATCTAATCTTAATGGGTCTCAAAGCCCAATTAACATCTAATGTCAATTTAATTAAAGTCCAATGGGCTTTCAATTAATTTCTTAAGGCATGGACGTTGGCAACCAAAGCCCAATAAGGAATCACCATTTGCCATAAAATTCATTATGGCCCATTAGGCCCAATTAAATATTTAAAGGCCCATTAATTATATTTAGACTTTATGGAATGGTTTTAGTGTTGGACAATTATGACCCATAGCGTCACTATTTGTACAGATCATGGTGTTGTTGTACAAATTAACTATGTGACAAAAGAGATTGCACTCTTATCATTTGTGATTAGATCACCAAGATGTACAAATTATAGGAGGTCCCTATGATTTGTTACTGTATTGAGAATGATATGAGACAATATCAGTCCACGAAAGAGAAATCATCAAATATCCCTAGTCAGAGTATTATCGAGATTGGACATCGATAAATGCGTAAAATACTAGTATTAACTTGTGCGCGTTGTGAGGGCACAACGGTATAGTTCTCATATATTTGGGTATAGGATACTCATGCAAGTGTAATAGGAGGTTGTGTTTTACCGATGGTAAGGGAAACAGCTTCGCTCTGGTTAGACCCCCCCGAAATTCCATTAGTAGTATGACTATATATCTATGGAAGTCCGAAATCAGGGTAGGTGTATTTGGTCTTAACCTGAGACTTGCACCACTAATACTTACGACAATCAATATACTTTGGTTTTGGTCATCCAGAGCTTTAACCGGTTTCTGTGTACGCCTCTTCTGGGTATATCGAGAATCGTAGTGTGTTGGGTGTGATGTCAAGACGGAAGTATCACTCCAGTCATAGTGGAGATGATGGTCACTTAGGATACGGGACTGGTTCTCTTAAATGCTGTAGCTATCGGGATATTATGACAATGTCATGTATATCTGATTATAGAGACTAGTCACCAGACATCTGATATGTGCTTCGTACGGGGCAGACACAATTCCAGCCCCAGGCCTAGCACGTGATCATCCGCTACTGGATCGACATACACAATACTACGTATACTACGTCTGATATAGATCGCTTATTCCTGTAAGCATATTTCTGGAGAATTGGGTAGGCATGGCGCTTTGCTAGAAGCCAACCTTGTCTTGTAAATCAGTATAAACGTAGTACTAGGTACTTACGTGTTCGGATAGTCCGACGACCGAATTTACTGCCAACATATCCGGGGATCTCTTGGGTCGCTTCCCGAAGATTCACCGATGACGTATGACTCGCACTTTTAATTAATCTGAGATTAATTTGATGAGAGAGAACTAATCTGGAATTAAATGAGGAGATATTTTATCTGGGATAAAATATCACTTAAAGAGAGATAACAATTAATTTGGAATTAATCGATAGAATTAATATATTCGATATATTAAACGAAATGGATTTCGATGCGGAATTGAAATTAGATTTTTTTAATTTGGCCGAACGAGTTAATTTAGAAATAATTCGTTAGCGATGTGAATAGTAATTTCGCTAGGCATAATCATTCAATTACGTCGCAATGGAAAATTCGTTAATTTAGAATTAGCGAACCCGAGCCCGGGATTATTTGCGAGCGCATTCGCATATCGAATTCGAGTGCGGCACGCAAGTCAAATCGAGCGTCAAATCATTAGTCACATCAAGCGTCAAATCAAATGTCACTTTGAGTGATGTGACAAGTTGTCACTTGATTGAGTGATGTGAGTTGATGTGAATAGTGATGGAGGTGGTTGGAAAGTTAAAAGGCTTGTACCTTTGACTTTTAGAGAATTGAAATTTTTTATATGCTTAATTAATTTTAGAAATTAAAAAGGTATATACACAATTTCCCTTCTCACCAAAATCGATCTCTCTCTCTCTCTTTTTCATTTTTGGAGCCAAAAACTCATTCTTCTCTCACACGGTCAATGACCGAATTCTGCCTTCTGTTTTATGCAAAACCGAGAGCTAAGAAGAAGCTTTGGATGATTTGTGGCAAATCATCAAGGTGCTAGCAAACATAAGAGCCATACAAATGTGATAGGGAACTCACTTCATGAGCAAGGAATGACCAAACAAAGCTTGGAGCTTCATGGATCAAGCCAAAGCCGAATTCTAGGACTCAAAAATCTGCCATTGCCGAGCACCTTGGAGGAGCAGAAAATGATTTTTGTTCATCATCGCATCGTCTCAACCGATCATTGTGAGTATTCCGTGACTTCTTTGATTGTATTTGCACTTGTTTCATGCTTGATAATTGATCCTTGGACCTTAGAGAATTCCAACAATGGTATCTTGAGCCAATATTGATCATGAAAAAGATTTAGGGTTAAAATTTGGTTAAAATTGATTTTGAGCATGAATAATGAAATTGGATGATTTAATATGCTTATTTGATGTTTAATTGAGGATTGATTAGATCAATTTGAAGAAATTGTGTTTGGAAAAAATTTCCCCAATTTTGTAGGCTTGGCCGAAAATATGGTGCCCTAAATTGTCTTGGATTTTTGATTTTGATCATTGGATGTGTTGGAAATCATTTGGGGATATTGATTTAATATTGATTAAAGATTCAATTGGATTGGATTTGCAATTTGATATAAAATCTCCCTTGGCCGAGACATATATAGCATGTATTGGGTTTGATTTTTTGTTATATTTTGTTGGACATTATTTAATGATGATGAGCATGATTAATTAGGCTAATTTGATGTTTTGGAAATATTGATTTGGGTAATAATGCTATACACTTTGGTAATTAAATTGGGAATTTGGAATTTAATTATAATGGGCCTAATTTTGGAAATTGGACTATTAAAGTTTTTATTGGGCTTATTGGGCTTGGTTGTACTAAGTTGGGTTTAGGCTAAATTGTTTGGATCCAATTGGGCCCAAAACCGCATCCATAAAGCCCAAATGCGACTAATGGACCTTTATAGTTTAATTGGGCCTAAATTGATTTCTTGGCTTATGGGGTAACTCCCGGATTGGACTTTGGTTATTGGGTTTGACCTGAGTTGACCAAAAGTCCACGTCTTAAAGAAATTAATTAAAAGCTCATTGGACTTTAATTAAATTGACGTTGGACGTTAATCGGGCTTTGAGACCCGTAACGATTAAATTTGGAATTTAAGTCGTAAAAGGTTTGTTAATAAAGTGTAGTATTTAATTTGGAATTAAATAGCGAATTAGTATTAAATACAAATTGAATTGGATTTAATTTTGTAGTTTATTTTAATTCGAGAATTCATACTTTGAGTACTTATTCGCAAAACGGGTTTGACTCGAGCAAAATCAAATCGTTGTTTGAACATTTGATGGTCACTAATTATCAGATTAATTAATTTGATTAGATTGATTTATAACATGCTTTTGTGAATACATGGTTGCGATGCATGAATAATTTATATCGGATGGATATTAGATCGGTGGGGCAATTTTAGAAATTGCTGTAACAAATTTGATTTATCAATTGGACCTGCGTGTCCAGCCTTATCACCTCATTATTCTTTGTATTCTCTTCTCACATATTCCCCTAAATGTAAATGAGGTTTCTTTAGAAGTGTAGTGTAATGGGAAGAAGCAAATACATGTGATAGCGGGAGAGAGAAAGAGAGAGATTTGATCTAGGATCAATGTGTAAAGTATCCATCCGCATATCTTTATTATTTATTATACGCGCTTTATTATGTGTTTATGATGCATGTTTAAGGGTGTATGATGATGAGACCTTAACAAAGATAATAAATTGGTTGCCAATTTGCACTCGAAAAACCCTCGCAAAATATTAAGCGTTTTTCCTTCCATTGAGTGATTCTTACTCAAGATCCGAGACTGGCATTGGCTTGTTGTCCAAAGTCAAGGCCTTTGTCCGTCGAGGATGTGTTTGAATCACGAGAGCTTTGTTCCATATCAGTGTCTTGTCAAAGTTGTGGTTTGTTGGCCAAAGTCAAGACCATTTATTGTCCATCGACATAGATTACGAAGCTTTCCATGGTCAATGGGTCGCGCTTAACTGGGATCACTAAGTTTGTTGTGCCAAAGCCAAGACTTAGTTGATTCAGAGAAAAAAGCTTAGGTAATATATTGGATATATTGGCATATATAAGACTTGATTATCTCATAATCAAATAATTCTAGAAAACATTAAGTTAAACTAATTTAACATAGTTTCCTTTTTAGACAATAAATATTATCAATCTTATTAATAATATATAAATAAATATAATGTGAGCATATAATTAGACAATCTAATTATATTAGGTTTGCTACAGTTAATCGAGCTAGCTCAGGGACCAAATAGACCTACGGTTCCGAGCTCCAATAATTCCGAAATATTAATTAAACTATTTAATCAATTATTACGAATTATTAACTCCGCATTATTCCACTAAAAACTCGAAGTTGAACTCTCGTTACTGTAGATGGATTAAGTAAACTGAACATTTTTGGTGTCCATAGATATAGTCATTACATATGGATATAACCCTTCATGAATATCTCATAAATAGAGCCAGGTCTTAAGTCCGTTAAACCCCTCTAAATATTTTGTCTTTTAAGAACCATTGATTTTATAATGAATAATTAATTCATAACAATTATGAATATAAAATTCTTTCTATTCGTAATAGAAAATTTGAGTGCTCAAATTGTTCAAGTCCTTAATCAACTCTTAAAAGAGATATTCATATGCTTCTCGTAAAAATGAGTGAATTCCATATCTATGTAAAACGTTCCCAGCTACATACCAACTCATATCCCCAAAATACGTAGTTATTGGCTGAGAATGCAACACCAACCTTACCATTGTAAATCGAAAGACATAACCTGTCATGCAGAAGTTCGTAGTACACTCAGGATTAAGATCGAATCCATATATGAACGTCTATTAGATAAAATGAATTTCTTCTGTTAACAGATATTAAAAGAAATTTATATTTATCTGAGTCCAGTCCAATATGATCTTATCATACAAGGTACCTTCATTCCCATGTCACTACATGAACGATCCCGGATCAAGATCGTCATACAAGTATAGAATGGACCGCAGCTATAGATAAACCACAAACAAAGTACCCTCATTGTTCGCGCTCTATGGACTATTTAGATTACTAACTTTAGACTTAAATCCCCTTGTGCATCAAACATACAGTAAGTCTAAAGGTACAAGAGTAATCAAGGTAAACAAGACAATTGGACAATATACGATATAAATCAAACAAATTTGATAAAATGAATAATGCATTTATTATTATTACGAAAATCAATTCCGTTTACAATCAATGAAGCTCTAGGACATAAATCCCAACAATTACGTGTAGCTCTGCCAGGATTATGTGCTGGCTCAGGAGGACATTCCTCCGTTAGGACAAATTTAAGGTCTTCACATACCAAGATAGCATTCATGTGACTTTTCCATTTAACATAATTATCCGGTTAATTTTTCTTGTTGTTTGATAATGGAGATTATTGCAGATGCCATGGTTGAAAAAATAATAAACGCGCATTCAATATTCATTCGTCGCATATTAAAACCGTCAACCATTTAGGCATAAAATTAAACATGATGCATGATCAATGTATAATGAATTAGAAACCTAAAAGAATTACTATGCCACAGTTATCTATCATCCCACAAATAAGCGTCGTCGTAGGGTAGGTGAAGTATTCACATGATAGATTGAGACACTCTCAATTGATTAATATATCTTAAATAACTCTTATTCATATATTAATCAACTACCGTTATTTTGATCAAGGAAGCTTTGATTAACTAATTAATCATTCCTTTGTGAGTGTGACCCATTATTTCGGAACCCTTGGACTTAACTAGTGAAGTGTCACCGTAGGGTAGGTCAAATCAACAGATACATCTAGACTCCTTATCCTTTCGTAATCCAAACCTGATATTGACCCAAAAATGACACCATCCGGAGGGGGACGAAAGCAAAGCCGTCTCGAGGCGCTTATTGAATCTCACATTTCTGGATAACAATGGAGATCGCGGGATATAATGTGGTATACCTCTCTCCCACTCACTATTAAAAAGAGTAAGGTTTCTATCTCACTAGTATTTTGTGAATCTTAGATTATGCTCAGCTAAAGTAATAACCTTAATTAATACTAGTTGATGATATAGTGATCTAACAAATTTTAACTTCTAAAATTTTATTCACTAATCCCGATTAGTCTCTACAAACCAATTAACTTAATTAATTAATTTAATCAAGTTTTCTTAAGTGATCTAATCAATTTTAACTTTTAAAAAATTAGTTCACTTATAGGTTTTAAAATTTTAGAATTCATGGACTATATGTCATCAAACCATTTAATAGATTAAAAGTACGTTATTTACTCCAAAGGTACGTGAAATTGTATCCCGAGTGCAAACCAAATTACAATCCATTCGGAAGCGGCTATGGAATTTATATCCGGGTTTCCATCTGATATACCAAGGAAAATAATGTACTCATAATGTCCATTTGTTCTTAAACTTGAATTCGTAATTTTTAAACCTTTAAACTAATTAATCTTATTAATTCATTAACATGCATCTTATATTCTAATTTAACTTTTAAATTTACATAAAATCATATTTTATGACTTGAATATCATGCATGTCTACATGTTATGGCATGTGAAAATGCAAGAGTAGGCACCCTAGACTATATGACATGTTAATAAACAATTTAAAACACATATATATGCCCAGGTCTGGGCTGAAAACGATCGTGTAGAGTTCTTTGGGCGGTCGAAAGTTTCCAGGCAGTAGCCAAACGTTTGAGTTGTGTTTGACTGGAGTTCGAACGCTATCGGTCTGGTGTTCGAACACTAGAACTTCATTTACTCCGTTCCGGAGCTTCCGGACTCCGTTTTGGTCCCCGTTTTTTTCTACGGACTCGTAACGGAATGAAGTTTCACATAAATACATAAATTACGTTAACCGTGCTCTTATTATTTTTTTAGAAAAATACTAATGTAATTAGTACAATAAAATCCAAGGCATCCATTGGTCTTCAAATCTTGCTCCATGGTATGTTGTTGAGTTCTTCGCGGAATAGGTTCATAATGAGTCGTACGCGACATCGGCTCCTCCAAGTTACAAAATGGACTTATCACAAAAGAAATGAACTTAGAAAACTTGAAAGAATATGACCTTATTGTCTTACATTTCCAAAACTAAAATTAAGAGCCGGAAAAATTAACGATCAACACAATACATTCATGACATGAATCAAAGTAAACATTCATCACATGAACATTAAAAACCATTCATCTCATGAATTTAATTGTGCCTACTCATCACAACATGGATATTAATAATTTATATCTAATATAAATTAATAAAATTTAAACCTAAAAAGAGAAAGGGTTAAGAAAACTTTTGAACCTTAAGCTCTGATACCAATTGTCGGAAACGACTTTCCTTAGCGTGGCGGAAGTGACTTATGGTGGCACCGGGTCTGGTATGGATCTTAAAAATTTTCTTTGCCTTCTCTTTTTGTTGTAGTGGCCAATATCAATCCTTTGGTGTCCAACACTTGGATCAACCACTCGATCTTCCGAACTATGACTCGAAACCAACAAACCGAATTGTGGGCTTCACTCATAAAGATTAAACCTCTAAACTATTTAGAGATTTAAGATGTTACAATGGTGTTTGGCTTTATGAATTTCACAACACTTGTGAATGCTTGAACTCTCTCTATTTGCTCTCAAATCGTTTCTCACAACAATTGTGTGAATGAATGCAAAGTGTTAACCTTAGGAAGTGAGAGAAATGGTAGATATTATATTCTCTTATACAAGCCAACTAACCTTGTCATTAAGCATATAATGCTTTCTTGCAATGGCCAACACAAAAATGTGAATGCCATACCAAAGCATAAGAAATATTAAGCTAAAGACAATGGCTTTGTCATTAAGAATTCAATGCTTTCTTTCAATGGCAAACAAGTAAATATGGAGGCCATACCAAAGCATAAAATGCATTAGCTACTGACAAAACTATTAGGTGTATCTAAGCCACCTAATAGACATGGATGACATGGTAAGCCATATGGCTTTGTCTCCAATGGTAAATAAAATCAATATATTAATAATGATTTATTTACCTTCAATTATGTTGTAGTAATTATCTCATAATTATTACTAACTTGATTATCTCATAATCAAGACTTAATTATCTCATAATCAAAGAATTCTAGAAAACATTATGTTAAACTAATTTAACATAGTTTTCATTTGTTACAATAAATATTATTTATCTTATTAATCATATATAAATAAATATAATGTGAGCATATAATTAGACAATCTAATTATATTAGGTTTGCTACAGTTAATCGAGCTGGCACAGAGACCAAATGGACCTACGGTTCCGAGCTCTAATATTTCCGAATTATTAATTAAACTCTTTAATCAAATATTACGAATTATTAACTCCGCATTATTCCACTAAAAACTAGAAGTTGAACTCTCGTTAACGTAGATGGATTAAGTAAACCGAACAGTTTCGGTGTCCATCGATATAGTCATTACATATGGATATAGCCATTCACGAATATCTCATAAATAGAGTCGGGTCATAAGTCCATTAAACCCCACTAAATATTTTGTCTCTTATGCACCATTGATTCTATAATGAACAGTTAATTCATAGCAATTATGAAAATAAAATACTTTCTATTCGTAATAGAAAGGTTGAGCGCTAAAATTGGTCAAGTCCCTAATCAACTCTTAAAATAAATATTCATATGCTTCTCGTAAGAAGAAGTGAATTCCATATATATTTAAAACGTTCCCAGCTACATACCAAACCATATCCCCAAAATACGTAGTTATTGGCTGGGAATGCAACACGAACCTCACCATAGTAAATCAAAAGACATAACCTGTCATGCAGATGTTCGTAGTACACTCAGTATTAAGATCGAATCCATATATGACCATCTTAATAGATAAAATTAATTTCTTCGGTTAGCGGATATAAAAAGAAATTTGTATTTATCTTAGTCCAGTCCTACATGATCTTATCATACAAGGTGCCTCTATTCCCATGTCACTACATGAACGATCCCGGATCAAGATCGTCATACAAGTATAGAATGGACCGCGACTATAGATAAACCACAAACAAAGTACCCTCCTTATTCGCTCTCTATGGACTATTTATATTACTAACTTTAGACTTAAATCCTCTTGTGCATCAAACATACACTAAGTCTAAAGGTACAAGAGTAATCAAGGTAAACAAGACAATTGGACAATATGCGATATAAATCAAACAACTTTGATAAAATGAATAATGCATTTATTATTATTACAAAAATCAATTATATTTACAATACATAAAGCTCTACGACATAAATCCCAACACTAAAATCCCCTCATCAACACCTTCCAATTTAACAAGATATGAATACCCATGCATTCCACATGTTAAAATCCCCTCATCAACACTTTCCAATTTAGTGAGATTTTGGGATCCCATCCAATTTAACAAGATTTGGGATATTCTCATCACCAAATTTATGAGATTCTTTCCAAAATATATTCCCCAAATCAATGTGATTTATTTTCCTATTTGGAGCTCATTTCAAAACATTATAAAAGGGACACCAAATCATCACAAAGGGGGGGCTCTCTTTTTCACCTTGGACGACAATTCATAAAATAAAACCTTGAAGCTCTCTAACTTTGACGGCAACTGAAACAAAAAAAACCCTAGGAGAAATCACCAAAAACTAAGAAAATGAGAAGGAAAAACCAAGAGGAAAACAACAACAAAAGCAGCCAAAATCGTGGAGCCGTCACTAAAACAACAACCAAATAAACCAGCCAAAAACCGTGAAGCCATCATCAAAAAAACAACAAAAAAAACCAGCCCCAGAATCGTAAAAAAACCAGCCCAAAACATCACCAAAAACAGCATCCAAAAATCACCAAAACAGCAGCCAAAAAAATAGCAAAGACAGCAGCCAAAACAACCAAAAAATAGCAGCCAAATGAACCAAAAACATCAGCCAAAACAACCAAAAATAGCAACCAGAAAATAAAGAAACAACAAACCTGTGAAATAGTAAGTTGAAAACAGTGAAACAACAAACAGAAAATAGTTAAACAATGAGTGAAACAGGGAACCAGAAACAACAAATAGCGAACCGGCTTCAATCTTTCCAGCGACGGCCTAACGCACTTCCGAGAAAGCAACTTAAAAGGTAAGACTTGAGTGCACTCTTACCATATTTCTTTTATAGTTCTGGACGTTGCGTGCCTGGCTGGATGTGACATACGTCCAGCCGGGTATGAGAAGTCCTATATCAAAGATGACCAAATTTCTGGTCACATTCTTTCTTTCTTCGGTATTTTGTTATTTATTTTTTTTATCTATTTAGTGCTATCTTTTTCTTATTATTTATTTATTCACTTTCATCGTTAATTTATTATTTCACATTTATTTTGTTATTTATCTTTTTATCATTATTTTATTATTTTGCCCATTTTATTTTATTTATTCATGTTGGTGATTATCCTCATATGCATGGTTATATTTTGTATGTCTGTTTACATTGCATTGATGATTATGCATGTTATTATCCCTTGTGGTATATCAGATGAAAACTCAGACATAAATTCCGTAGCCAAATTCGAATGTTCGGTAGTGCGGTCTGTAATTGGGATACAACTCCACGTACCACTGGGGAAATATTCATATATGCGTGATTAAGCCCTTTTGTTTGCTATTTATTTATCGATGCTTTTCCCGCTTATCTTTGTTTAGTATAGTTTTCGTTACCGCATCTTGTACTTCTTAATTTAATATGCTTTTTGTTAACTATGTTATTGTGGTTATTATTTTGATTGGGTATGTTATTATGTCTTTATTCGCTTTTTTGCATGAATTGCATTAAGACTTGGCTATACCATTGTGTGAACCCGTCCATTATACTGGCATAATTAAGGGACCATTATGAACCCAATGGTTTGAGGTCTTCCATTATGAGGGATGAGTGCGGCCTTAAATCTTTTCCCAGTTCACACTGGGTGGCGACTCCTTTATTCTCTGGTTTAGTCCCCCGAGGGCTACTCCGTACTCTCTACGGGATGCGAGCCCAACAGTGTCGTGGTCGCCGAACATCATAGGAATATCGGTAAACCCCGCTTCGCTCCTACAATACTGTCGTATGTCCCTCTCCCACTCATTATTTTAAAATTAAGGTTTCTATTTTAAAATATCCAATATTTTATATTTACTAGTGAATAAATTTATGGCGGCTAAATCATAATTTTTTACTAACCCTAGTATATTATTTGTGACTGAACCAATTTGAACTTTTAAAATTTATATCAGTAATATCATTAGTCTCTACTAATTAATATGCTCAATTAAACTAATTTAATTGATGTAGTATGAGTGACCTATTATATTTTAACTCTTAAAATACTAGAACACTAATTAGTTTAAAATTTTTGGAATCCTAAAATGGTAAAGTTTTTAATTAAACTATTTTATTAACCTAAGTGCTTTATAAAATCCAAAGGTACGTGGAATTATATCCCGTGTGCAGACCACATTACCGTCCATTCGGTTTCGGCTATGGAATTATATCCGGGTTTCCATCCTATATATCAATGGAATTTATGATGCACTTATTAAGCCCAATATATTAGAATTTCAAATTATAAACTTTAAAACCAATTAATCATTTTCCATGCATATCATATTCCAATTTAACATTTTAAATCACATAAAATAACATTTCATTTCTAGAATATATATGCATCCAAAAACATGTTATGGCATGTGAAATGCAATAGTAGACACCCTAAACTATATAACATGTTATTCAAATATTTCTAATTAAACAAACATACAACAAAATAATTATTTTACATTGACCGATCTTTTTTTTTTTATACTAATCTAATTAGTTCAAAAATATCTCAAGGTATCATTGGTCTTTAAATCTCGCTCCAAGGTGGTGTTGGCTCCTTTTGCGACTTTGTCGCTCCAAATTACAACAATTGAAACTTTGACATTGGAAAATTAAATTACAACATTTGGAAACAATGGCCTTATGGCCTTACATCTCAAAACCAAAACCGACACAAAATAAGAGCCGAAAAAATTTACAACCGATGCAAAATCCATTCACCACATGAAAAACAATAACCATTCATCATATGAATATTATTTTGTGCCTACTCATCTAAACATGCATATCAATATTTATAACTCATTTAAATATATAAAAACAGTAACTTTAAATCAAAAGATAAGGTTTAATAACAATTTTTAACCTTTGCTCTTGATGTTAATTGTAGGAACCACTTTCCTAGCACATCGGAAACATGTTAGTCACCCGGATCGAACTTGAAAAAAATTTCTGCCCATCTCACCAAAAAGCCGAATATGACCAACACCAAGATTAAAATTTTTAATTCAGTTTTGGATAAAATTTCAGCCCCCGAACAGCGGCACAAAACTGGATTGTTTTGCACCCGATAAGCGCCCAGCACACTGCCAAAACAACCTCGTAAATGCATGAACAACTACTGTGTTTTAGATATGATTTTACACATAAAAACAGCCCCAACACAGCCTCAAAACAACCATAGATTACTCCTAAATCACCTTTACTACTAAAAGGTGATTTAGGCATTTTGCCTAAAAGACAAGATTCGCAGACATCATATGAATTAGGATCAAATCCGTCCAAGTACCCACTCTTCGAAAGTGTGGATATGCGAGTCTTGTTAATGTGTCCTAGACGACAATGCCACATATAAGCTTCATCTTTTAGATTACTCCTTTTGAGCCTTTTGTTTGTTATTTTATGTTTAGGAGATTCGTTTATATTCAAAATATAAAGGCCATTATTTGCAACAGCAGTGCAAATTTCTGCATCATCTTTATATAAATAACACCCAGTGTTTCTAAATACAAAAGTGTACCCATGCTGGGTTAACAAAGATACAGATATGATATTCCTAGTCAAACTAGGTATATAAAAACAGTTCAAAAGTTTAAGCACATGCCCCGAGGGCAATTCCAAAACAAAAGTCCCTACAGCCAAAACAGCAACTGGAGTTCCATTTCCGACTCGTAGATCAACCTCCCCTGAAGCCAGCATCCTACTATTCTGCAGATCCTGCAAATCAGTACATATATGAGCAGCACAACCAGAATCAAAAATCCAATTTTTAAAAACTAGAAGTAGTCATATTTATCTCAATAACAAACATACCAGAGGCTAGTGCCTTGCCTGCCTTGATATCCTCCCTGTGTCCCTTGCCCATTCGGCAGTCACGTTTCCAGTGACCCTTCTTGCCGCAGTTGAGGCAGACATCTTGAGACTTGTCCCTTGGCTTCCCAGAAGCTTTTGTCAACTTGCCTTTACCCTTTTTCTTATGTTTCTTCTTCCTCACCCCTCCAGTAGCTTTGGGCCCAGCCCTTGGCCTCTGAGAGGTCGATGCATAGTGCGCCTCGCGCTTGCCCCCCTTTTAGAGTTCTTTTTCAGACTCCTTCAAGATGGATAACAGCTCTCTAAGAGAGTCATCCGTGTCCATCAACTTATAGTTGATTATGATTTGTTTCCAAGAATCAGGAAGTGACTGTAAGATCAAATCTACGATCAGCTCAGCCTCCAAGACTATTCCCATATTGGCCAACTCATCAATATCGGCGATCATTTGAGCCACGTGGGCTTCAACTGATGCGCCTTCAGTCATTCGGGCCCGGAAGAGTTTCTTCACCAACTCGTACCTCTCCATCCGCTTGATGGTGCGGTGGAGATCTCTCAGTCTAGCCATCATATTATAAGGATCCAAGTCCTTATTCTGGCGACGAAAGTGCTGAGTCATCGAAGCTAACATAATAGCCTGAGTTGTGTCACAATCATCGCTGTAAGTTTTCCATAACTCCAGCTCAAGTGCGTCAGTGGGCTTAGGCGGGAGAGGTATCTGTATAGTATACAACATCCTCTCAGCCCCAAGGACTATCCTTAGGTTCATTTCCCAATCAGCGAAGTTTGTGCCCTTAAAGACATTGTCACCCATGATGATGTCTCGGACATTTCCTTTGCTTGCCATCTCAACTACGATAGTCCAACTATCTAGTTAACGATAAAATGGGTACAGTCAAACTGTTACAAGAAAAATAACAATGTATTAGTCCAACTAATTTTAATAAATAGACGAAATAATTTTGAAAGACGCGTAAGGCTAAGTATCTGAACGAAATTGCAAATTTAATACTAGCCTCCCACTATTTTCATCAAGTCTCTAACCCTCTGTTGAGAACTCGGGAAATCCTATTTCCTAGTGGGCTAGGATCCCGTTAAATAACACACAACCTTGACTTTGGCCAACAAATTGTATGCTATTTAACTAGGTAGATCTCGAAGATCAATTGGATCCCATCCAATTCCTAGATCCGGTTAGGTGGACATCCAAATCCAAAATATATGTACATTACATATGCCAATGTGTCTAATACATTTTCCTAACCATATCCTCCGAATCATCTAGGCCTTGGCTTTGGCAAACCAAACCTAATGATTCCAGTTAAGCGGGACCCATTGACAAGGAAAGTTTCGTAATCAATGTCGTTGGACAAGAAGTGATCTTGACTTTGGCCAACAAATCACATCTTGGACAAGACACCGATGTGGAACAAAACTCTCATGATTCAAGTACATCCTCAATTGACAAAGGTCTTGACTTTGGCCAACAAACCAATGCCAATTTTGGATCTTGAACAAGAATCATTCAACGGAAGGATAATCGCTTAATATAGATTGAGGGATTTTTGCGTAATTGGCAACCAATTTATTATCTTTGTTAGGTCTCATCATCATACACCCTTAAGCATGCTTCTAAAACATCATAAAGCGCGTAAAGTAAATTAATAGTGATATAAGGATGGATATATAAAACAACTTGTTCCTATAACAAATCACTCCCTTTCCTCTCCCCACTAGCACTATTCTACTTCTACCCAATTACATAATACAATAAGAGAAACCTCATTTACATTGAGGGGAATTAGGTGAGAAGAGAATACAAAGAGATAAAAGAGATAAGGCTGGACACGCAGGTCCAATTTATAAATTCAAAATTTACAATAATTTCTAAAATTACCCTTTCCCTTCTAATATCCATCCGATATACACTATTCATTCATCACATACATATATATTCAATCAAGACATGCTTTACAACCAATCTAATCCAATTAATTAGTCTTTGTTTAAGTGATCATCCAATGTTCAAACAACGGTTTGATTTTGCGCGAGTCTAACTCGTTTGAGAATAAGTACATAAGGTACGAATTCATGAATTATATCGAACTACTCGTTAAATCCAGTTTAAGTCGTATTCAATACTAATTCAATTTATTAATTCCAAATTAAATGTTTACACTTTTAATGTGCTTTTAAAGACTTAGATTCTAAATCTAATCTAATTGGGTCTCCAAGCCCAACTAACATCCAATGTTTATTTAATTAAAGTCCGATGGGCTTTCAATTGATTTATTAAGGCTTGGGCTTTGGTCA
>SKCR01024174.1:0-33083 GCA_019454045.1 Zanthoxylum bungeanum
AATAGCCCCTATACAGCAGCCCCATATCACCGAAATACCTAAAAAACAGCCCCCAAATCACCTAAACCAGTGACAAAAAAAAACTACGCTTTTAATCCCTAAAATAATAACTAAAAACTGCACTTAAAGCCTTTAGAAACACCAAAAAAAACGTAGCCTAAAACACCAAAATAGTGACCAAAATACAGCAGAAATACATTAGCAAAACAGCAGCGAATCGGAGTCAAAACAGTAGCTTGAGCAGTGGAAGGAACAACGAGAAAAGGCATGAACCTGTGAACCGGAGGAGTTGCGGAGCATTCCCCGCGTTTTTTTTACGACCGTGCACTATACTTCCGAGAGTCAATATAGAAGGTTAGACCTGAGGGTACTTTTCCTATTATTTCCATCTATCATTTTAATTATTTTATTCATTTTTATCGCATGAGAGAGTAGTTTATTAGTGCATGATTGTGGCCCTTGAATGAATGAAAAATGTGTCGCCTCTCGTGGTATATAGGATGGAAACCGGGACAAAAATTTTATAGCCGATTCTGAATAGATGGTAGTATGATCTGTACTCGGGATACAACTCCACGTACCACTTGAGTACACGGCACATACTTATTTTATCTTGATTTATTTATTGTCGTTATTTATTTTCTGCATCTATTTGTTTGAGTAATGATGAGGTCAAGCGCATGGGCTTAGTAAGTGCGATTAAAGGTCCTATATTTCGAGGGGTTAAAATCCTTTACCACGATGCTTCGCCGCACCAGACGATGTATATTCGTTTGAATGTGAGATGTGTAATCGGGTATACGAAGTCCAATATCGTTCATTTTTAACATGCATTACGATGTGATAAGAGGCATGGGCTTAGTAAGTGCGATTAAAGGTCCTCTATTTTGAGAGGTTAAAATCCTTTACCACGATGCTTTGCCGCGCGTGTTTGTGTATGTATATTCGATTGGATGTGAGATATGTTCAATCGGATACACGAAGTCCGATATCATTGTCTTTACTTTTATATGTATTGTGTTCTTTGTGCATGGGCTTAGTAAGTGTGATTAAAAGTCCTCATTTTGAGAGGTTAAAATCCTTTACTACGATGCTTTGCTGCGCCGGACGATGTATATTCGATCGAATGTGAGATATGTTCAATCGGGTATACGAAGTCCGATATGTTATCTTTATTTTTATATGCACTATGATGTGATGCGCATGGGCTTAGTAAGTTGGATCAAAGGTCCTCAATTTCGAAGGGTTAAAAACCTTTACCATGATACTTCGCCGCGCCGTTCATTGCGGTATTTCCTTTTTTTTCATATGTCATCTTCGTGTATAATCATGCATCATGTTGCATTGCGCATGGGCTTAGTAAGTCGGAGTAAAGTCCCTCGCTTTTGAGAGGTTTAAAAATCCTTTACCACATGCTTTTGCGGAACCTTTTAGCCCGTTATTATGTATTATGTGTCCATTCATAAATTATTATTAGGTGATTTCCGCTTGTAATCATATAATCAATCATACTCTTTGAAATTCCTGCCTTTATTATTTGATGTGTTCATGAGATGGTATTCAAGCATGATTAGGCCGTTAGTATGCTACTTGGGTTCTTAAACATGATTTAGAGACCCATTTAGTTGTTCATTTCAGCATGATTAGTCAATTTTAGTTTGCGTTGGGAATTCGCTTATGTTTTTAGTTTTTGTTCTTTAATTTTCCGCATTATAATAATGGAGGGAGGTATGTCAGAGATTATTGTATGATATTGTCCTTTAATGGTTTATTTTATGCATGCAAACTTAGGAGTAAAATTGTCCTTGGAAATATGTTGCTTAGGCTTGGTTAGATTATTGCACAAATCATTTTATTACAGTGGCATAAGTAAGGGACCATTCCGAACCCAACGGTTTGAGGTCTTCCCTTGCGAGGGGTGAATGCGGCCTTAAATCATTTTTCCCGGTTCACATCGGGTGGCGACTCCATTATTCTCCGGTTGTAGTCCCCCGTGGGCTACTCCGTACTCCCAACCGGGCCGCGAGCCCGAACAGCATGCGTCGCCCAGTTCTGTGTCCCACAGTCTGGCGACTCCACTGGGGATAGAGAATCGGCCCCGAAATAATGTCTTGTAATATTATGATTTGTGCTTTAATTAACCGTGTCTACTGTGGGTTAAAAGGGGTTTAATCAAAGGCACTTTTAAGGCTGGGTAATGGTTTGGTGTCTTCCTTCATTCACTACCTTTCTATGAGGAAAATGTGAAGGCACCTAGATAATCATTTACTCGTAGCCTATTGTGATGGACTAATTTGGAGGACTCGTTGTTTATTCCTGTCACCAAGCGATAAGAGCCTAAGAGGCTAGGGTACTTAAGAGAGCCTCGCTCCACCCTCCCTCTGGGGAATCTACAATGGGAAGTCCATTTGACAGTCATCACACACATAGCTTGTTGGCACGTACTTTAGGGTATAAAAAAAGTGTGCTCACTTGGTCGCTCGAACCCTTGAGTGGGGAGACCTAGTTGTGGGCAATCCTTCGCCAGCGAGAGTCTTTGTCTACACTCCCGCAAACCCACACGTAGACCGGGTTTGTATGGCCTATAGCAACTATTTCCTTGTGCTTGTGGACCATCCTCATTTGGAGGCAGTTGGCCTCTTGTCAGAAATGCGAACTTGTTGGGCCATTTAAACTGGGACGAGTTCGTATCCTATGACAATGGGCCAAAAGCTTCTGAAATGTTGATGGCCACTCTGTAGAAATTAATTTTGTATGCTTGTGTTTGGGAACATTGTCGTTTGGATCCATTATGACCTTTTGTCATGAAGTATGGGCTTGTTGGGCCATTTAAACTGGGACAAGAACGTATCTTATGATGATTGGGCCAAAAGCTTCTAAAACGCCAATGGGCCATTATATGTTTTGTGTTTGTAGCTTATCATTTGGATACGGTTGGACTTCTTGCCATGAGATGTGAACTTGTTGGGCCATTTAAACTGGGACGAGTTCACTCCTATGACAGTTGGCCCAAAAGATCCTAAAATGATGATGGGCCGATTTGTGTGAAAATTTTAAATGAGATTGATATTTCCTTGTATCGCATGCATCTCATTCATCTCATGCATACATATAAAATGTTAACACCCTCTATGTCTATAAAAGACATCATAGATTCCTGTTGGGTTAGGAAAGAGGGAAGACTCACTAAAAGACCGGTAACAGATATGAGTACATCCGATAACGAGGTATCCCGGATAGATCAGTTGGAAAACGGTCTCGCCAAAATTACTGAACAGTTGCAAGCCTTGACTACTGCTGTGGCTGGTATGGTTGTACCCCGTGCTGGGGGGAATTCTGAGAATGTGAGGCGCGAGGAGCCTCCGAATGGGTTGGGGGATGATATCCCCGCTTTTGATGATGACATGGCAGAGTATGCAACAGGCAGAGTGATTGGGTCTCAGGCAGAATTTCAGAAGCTTCGGGATCAGGTTGAAACAGTTACCCGCAAAATGAAGGGTAAACATGAAGAGTTGTTAGATTATGAGGCAATGACCTTCGAAGAACAGTTGCCTGCTCAGTTCAAGATGCCGGATATGGCTAAGTTCAACGGGAATGGGGATCCGAGGGTTCATCTCCGTCAGTATGTATCAGTTATGAGTTCTGTGGGTTTGACAAAGCGACATGTACATAAGATGTTTGGAATGTCACTCGAGGGGGCACCGGTGGTATGGTATCACAGCCTTGAGAAGAAAGTAAGGGAAGATTGGAGGGAATTGGCTGATGCATTCCTGAAACAGTATGTCACGGACTTGGAGATAGATCTGTCACTCCGTGATCTGGAGAACACCAGGCAGAAACCGGAAGAGAGTTTCAAGGAGTATGTGGACCGCTGGAGAAGCCAGCTCTTAAAGATGCAGACCAGGCCCTCAGAGAAGGACCAGATAAAAATGATCATCAAGGGCACCAAGCCCTCCATCTATGGGAAGCTGAGGAGGATGACCTCCATGATTACTGATTTTCGACAGTTGAGGGAAACTGTCATGGATATTGAGGAAGAAGAGGCCGAGAATAGAAAATTCTATGGTCTGAACAGGAGGCCCATTGGGGGGACATCGGGAACAAAGCCCGTTTCTGCTGAGATTGCCGCTATCCGAAACCGGAGATTCTCCAACTTGGGTAGACCCTTGTCCAAGGTATTGGAAAATTGAAGAGACAAGGACTTCTGAAACCCCTAGAAACCAAACCACTCCCAAACCCTCCACCACCACATCTCAACCTAAACCAATATTGCCAATTCCACCAACAGAAAGGCCACGATACCGACAACTGTGCCGACTCCGCCATGAAATCCAAGACCTTATAGACTCCAAAAAGATACCCGACCTGAAACAGAACGCCCAAACACACACACCAGAACCCTTTACCAAATTACCACTCTGTCCCGCCACCAACCTATATGATAAACTCTGGCCTACCCGAGAACCTTGTCCTCAAATCCTTTGACCTCCAAGCCGTTTGCCTTGGGATTTGGGATAGTAACAGCGAAGATGAAACAGAACATGGGAAAGTTTCTGGGCAGACTTCTCTAGTAGTGATGAAGAAGAAGTGAGGGGATGACACGCAGTGGGCGTTTCTATAATGATATGACTGATAAGGGTAATGAGTGTTGATCAGAGGATAGAGAAGTGGCTGAGAATACAGAAAATGCCGAGGGAGATGTAGTGCTGCAGCAGTTGAGGAAAACCCGAGCACAAGTGAGTATCTGGGATTTGTGTGTGCATCTCAGGAGCACAGGCGGGCCATGGTTGAGGCCTTAAGCAAGATAGTGGTGACGGAAGATGCCAACCCCGCAATGTTTGTTGGGTCAGTGCAAAAGGAGGCTTTGCAGGCAATCACTTTTTCTGAGGAAGAACTCCCAGCTGAGGGGAAAATCATAATAGACCCTTGTTTATCAGAGCAGAAGTGAGAGGTAAGAGGACCTCTTGTGTGATGGTGGATGATGGCTCGTCCATCAATGTGTGCCCGTTGAAGATTTTTGCCAAACTGTGTATTAAAACAACAGATCTGGATCCCTCGAGTATGACTATCAAGGCTTATGATGACAGTAAGCGAGGAGTTGAGGGTACCTTTGTAGCAGCAGTCAAGGTTGGTCATATTGAGGACGAAGTTGAGTTCACAGTGCTGGACATCCCAGCCACTTTTGCAATGTTGTTGGGAAGGCCTTGGTTTCATAAGCTTGGGGGCGTGCCCTCCACTCTGCATCAGATGATTAAGTTCCCGTATGAGGGAGAAATTGTCACCATCCGAGCTGAGGTAGACAATGATGTGGCTGCTTTGGAAATACAACCTTTCACGAGGTTCCAAGTGTCGGCAACTTTTGAGGAATGGGTGGATCCTAAGGTAGCTCGGATCTTGGGAAAAATGAAGTTCGAGCCGGGTAAGGGTTCAAAACTGCCAGACTTCAGAGGACAAACTACTCGGAGGGGTTTGGGGTACAAATCTGATGAAGAAAAGCCGAAGGTTAAAAAGAAAGGGTTGAAACTGGAAGATTGTTTTGTGAAGGCTTCAGGGTATCAGAGTGAGCCAGAACCGATAGAAGTTAACGGGATTATGGTACCTGGTTTTGAGATCTTCCAAGAGAGGCTGGGCAAGAAGCTGCTGACCAAAGAAGTTGGGGAAGAAGTAGAGAATTGAGAAGAAGAACTGATGAAGTTGGAGAGCATGACTCTTGAAGAGGATAAAAAGCCTGAAAAAAACCTGGTTCCAGAGGAAAAAATGTCTATAGATGATGAAGACATTTACCTTCCTGATTTGTTTGAATGTACTTCTGCACTATCCAATAATAAAGACATTTCTTTGCTTACTTGCCTGAGTCATTTCCATTTGCCCTACATGAATCAAGCATATTTGATATCAGTTCACAGCCAGAACTACTGCATTTAACTTGGGTACATCTGAGAACCCCAAGGAAATTCTGATTGCAAGTGAAGTTACCTCAGGAGAGGGAGAAATTAGAGGAAGTATTGGTCAGATATGCCAAAGTGTTTGCTTGGTCCTATGAGGACATGCCTGGGGTAGACAGAAACATTGCCCAGCACACAATACCAACTTATCCGAATATGAGGCCGGTGAAACAGAAACTCTGACGGATGAGACCAGAATGGGCTGAGAAAGTCAGAGAGGAAGTTAAGAAACATAGAGATGTGGGGTTCTTGGAAGTAGTGAAGTATCCCGAGTGGTTAGAAAATATTGTGCCAGTACTGAAGAAAGATGGGAAAGTCAGAATGTGTGTGGATTACAGAGATCTCAACAAGGCTTGCCCGAAAGATGATTTTCCTCTACCGCATATAGATGTTCTGGTTGATAGTGCGGCTCTATCTGCTATATATTCATTTGCAGACGGGTTTTCAGGTTACAATCAGGTGCTCATGGCTGAGGAAGATAAGCACAAAACTGCCTTTGTTACCGAATGAGGTACTTATTATTACAGGGTAATGCCGTTTGGGCTCAAGAATGCGGGAGCTACGTATCAGCGGATGGCCACTACGCTTTCCATGACTTGATGCACAAAGAGATTGAAGTGTATGTGGATGACATGATGGTGAAATCAGAGACGAGAGTTGGGCATATTGAAGCACTGGAAAGGTCCTTCAGAGAGTTGACAAATACAACCTGCGGCTAAATCCCCAGAAATGTGTTTGGGGGGTGACATCAGGAAATTGCTGGGACATACAGTGGGAATGGAGGAATAGAGGTAGACTCTGAAAAGATCAAGGCAATCACATCACAGAGATGCCGCACCGAAGACTGAGAAGGAAGTCAGAGCATTCCTGGGGAAGATTCAGTACATCAGTCGGTTCATCGCCAAGTTGACGTCAGTGTGTGAGCCTATTTTCAAACTGTTGAGAAAGGACCAGTCAGTGAAATGGAATGAGCAGTGTCAGTCAGCCTTCGAAAAGATCAGGGAATATTTGGTGAAGCCTCCTGTATTGAAACCTTCGAGACTGGGCAGACCTTTGATATTGTATTTGGCCATAGAATCAGAAGCACTGGGGGCGATGATGGTACAGGCATATCAGACAGGGGTAGAACATGCAGTTTACTATCTGAGTAAAAGATGCTCCCATATGAGGCTCGATATCAGGAAGTAGAGAAGATCTGTCTCGCAGTGGTATGGGCTTCCAGAAAATTGCGGCATTATTTCCAGTCTTACAAGATCCAGGTAGTGGCAAAGGAGAATCCTCTGAAATATCTACATTCAGTGCCTTCGCTAGTGGGGAATTGGGCAGATGGTTAATATTGCTGACAGAGTTTGACATTGAGTATCTTACTACCAAAGTGGTCAAAGGGCGAGCAGTAACAGAGTTTCTGGCATTGCAACCTGTCGAATGAGATCAGTATAAGTTTGAATTTCCAGATGAAGAGATCCAAGCAATAACAGTTCAGAGATGAAAATGTATTTTGACGGAGCCGTGAATTAAGGGAGAGCGAAATTGGTATATGATAGTGACCCCCGAAGGAGAGACCTTGCCTTTGGCCAAAAGGTTGACATTCAGAGTAACAAACAACATGGCCGAGTATGAAGCATGTGCTTCTGGTTTGACTGCATTGATAGCCTTGAAGGCCGAGAGTATGGAAGTTTACAGAGATTCTATGTTGGTAGTCCAGCAGATGCGAGAAGAATGGGAATTGAAAGAAGAACGGTTGAAACCTTACCTTTTTTACCTCAGAAAGTTGGCACAGGTTATCCCCGATTGTAAGTTTAAACACTTGCCTAGAGAAGAGAATCAGATAGCAGATGCATTGGCTACACTTGCAGTGAGTTGGGAAAATCCAGAAAAGTTAGTGATGAGACCGTTGATACTGACAACAGCAAGAAAACCTATTTATGAGATAGAGAGAATTTTGGAAATAGAGGTTGATGACGGTAAACCTTGGTATTATGACATTCAGAGGTATCTGGAACATGGGGAACTCCCAGAGGGAGCAGTTAGAAAAGACAGAATAACCATTCGGAGGTTAGCTTCCCAGTATGTGATTTTGAAAGGGGAACTGTATAAGAGGCAAGCAAACGGTATTCAGTTGAAATATGTGAGAAAAGAAGTGGCTCAGCAGGTAATGGAAGAAGTACATGCCAGGGTATGTGGTCCGCACATGAACGGGTTGAATCTTTCCCGTAAGATAGTGAGACAAGGTTTTTACTGGTCAACCATGGAGACAGACTGTGCGAAGATGGTAAAGCAATGTCATAATTGTCAGGCACATGGCAATTTGAATCATTTGCCGCACACAGAGTTGCACGGGTTGTCAGAACCGTGGCCTTTCTCAGTATGGGGAATCGATATGATTGGAGAGATTCAACCGAATGCATCGAATGGGCATCGCTTCATAGTAGTGGCAGTAGATTACTTCTCAAAGTGGGTGGAAGCCGAATCATTCCGCAATGTTACAGCAAGGCAGATGATAAAGTTTATACCTCGGAATCTCATTTATCGGTACGGTATACCGCATCATATAGTGACGGACAACAGAGTTCAGTTCCAGGGAGAAATAAAGGTAATGCTACAGAAATACGGGATAGGCCATCACAAGTCATCGCCGTACAGGCCGCAAGCAAATGGGGCAGTTGAGGCAGCCAACAAGACTATAAAGATGATTTTAGCCAAGATGACAGAAAATTGCAGAGATTGGGCCGACAAACTACCGTATGCCTTGTGGGGGTACAGAACATCAGTGAGAACAGCAACAGGGGCCACACCTTTTTCTTTAGTCTATGGAATGGAGGCAGTACTGCCAGTGGAAGTGGAAATACAGTCTATGAGAATATCAGCAGAGGCAGAGTTACCGGAAAAAGAATGGGCCGTGCAGAGGTTTGATCAGTTAGCACTGCTGGATGAGAAGAGAATGAAGACTTTGCATCACATGCAGTTGTATCAGAAGAGACTAGCCCGAGCATTCAACAAGAAGGTGTGCCCCACCAAAATCAGAGAGGGCGATTTGGTACTTAAGCAGTCGAGGCCGTCGATAACTACCCAAGGGGGAAGTTCAGACCTAACTGGGAAGGACCTTACATAGTGCAGAAAGTAATGGGAAATGGGGCAGTGACACTGTCAGACTTGGAAGGTAACGAGTTCACTGAGCCGATCAACGTGGACAGATTGAAGCAATATTTTTCCTAAGAAAGAGAAGACTTGACCGAAGGCCTAACCCGACGGGATAAGGGAACTCATGCATGCATGCATGCATACACGTAACACATTTTGGCGTTCTTTTTGTGTTTGTTTTGTATTCACAGGTTTTGAAGAAGAAAAGAGAAGGCGGCAAAGACAAGCCGATTAGAAGCATCAACATACCAGCAGCAGTTTTGGGATGCGTTCCAGGGGGCGAGGCCCACAACTGTACCAGTTGCAGTTATTGGGATGCGTCCCAAGATCGAGGTCCACTGCGTCATCAGTCTCGGGATGCGTCCCAGGGTCGAGGCCCACCTTTTGTCAGTGGTATTGGGATGTGTCCCAGGGTCGAGGCCCCCGTTTTCGGTTGCAGCTGTTGGGATGCGTCCCAGGATCGAGGTCCACTGCATCATCAGTTTCGGGATGCATCCAAGGGTCGAGTCCCACACATTGGCAACATTATCGGGATACGTCCCAGGGTCGAGGCCCCCGTTATCGGTTGCAGTCATCGGGATGCATCCTAGGGTCGTTGGCCCCCTGCATCGTTAGTTTTGGGATGCGTCTCAGGGTCGAGGCCCACATCTTGTCAGCGGTATTGAGATGCATCCCAGGGTCGAGGCCCCCATTTTCGATTGCAGTTATCGGTATGCGTCCCAGGGTCGTTGGCCCCCTGCATCGTTAGCTTTGGGATACGTCCCAGGATCGAGGTCCACTAAAGCATCAACTCAGGTCGAGGTAGCAGGCAAGTCAGATGGCAGCTGGTGAGCCCGGTAAGTGAAAATGCATTGCATAACTTTGATAGGATTGTCACTGTTACACATTACACAAATCCCATCAAAGTGGGGGCGACTGTAGGCACTGCATTTTTGCATATAAGTCCCTATGATGAGTCTCATTTGGAGGCACTACCTTTTAAGTCACGGAAGTCACGGGAAACGGACGTCGATAGGGGAAATTTAGAGTAAGTACGTCATCAGATTCATTTCACAAGTTCATTATTTTCGTTCGTGCTGCGTTCGTGACCACGTTCGAACGCCAGGCAGATTTCAGGCGTTCATGTAGCGTTCGAATCAGCGTTCGAACGACATTGGTATTTCTGGTTTTGCTGCTAGCCTCATGCCCAAGCCCAATTAGCCCACAAAGCCCATAAAACACATCCCAATTAATAAAACACATATTTAACACATGGGGAATTAAATTAAATTTAAATAAATCTAATACCAAAATTAAAATATATTGACTTCCTAATTAACCAAATTTTGTCCCCCAATCAATCTTAGGCTTTCCTTGCATGACACCAAATCAAATCCCCCTTTAATGCCAATCCCTTTCTTGTCAAGCACATGGAAACCCTAGCCCTTTGCCTATAAAAGAAACCCGATTCCAACCCTTGACACCTCCTAGCTCATTCCACGAAAAGAAAACTCCTAGCATCCACACAAGAGAAAAGCCTCTTGATTCACGCATACAACAAGCAAATATTTCTCTTCTCCTCCTACACCCTAGCCGAAAATCACAGCCCCATAAACCCCTCTATTGCCGAAAACATTACAACCTAAAAAACACCACCGAAAAAGTCCCTATACAGCAGCACACATCACCAAAAACAGCCCCTATACAGCACCCTCATATCACCGAAATACCTAAAAAAAAAGACCCCAAATCACCTTAACTAGTGACAAAAAAAAACTGCACCTTTAATCCCTAAAATAATAACTAAAAACTGCACTTAAAGCCTTTAGAAACATCCAAAAACAGTAGCCTAAAACACCAAAACAGTGACCAAAATACAGTAGAAATACAGTAGCAAAACAGCAGCGAATCGGAGTCAAAACAGCAGCGAATCAGAGTCAAAACTGTAGCTTGAGCAGTGGAACAGCGAGGAAAGGCATGAACCTGTGAACTAGAGGAGTTGCGGAGCATTCCCCCCCTTTTTCGACGACCGTGCACCGTACTTCCGAGAGTCGACATAAAAGGTTAGACCTGAGGGTAATTTTCCTATTATTTCCATCTATCTTTTTAATTGTTTTATTCATTTTTATCGCATGAGAGTCATTTATTAGTGCATGATTGTGGCCCTTGAATGAATGAAAAATGTGTCGCCTCTCGTGGTATATAAGATGGAAACCCGGACATAAATTTCATAGCCGATTCTGAATGGACAGTAGTATGATCTTTACTCAGGATACAACTCCACGTACCACTTGAGTACACGGCACATACTTTATTTTATCTTGATTTATTTATTGTCGTTATTTATTTTCTGCATCTTATTTGTTTGAGTAATGATGAGGTCAAGTGCATGGGCTTCGTAAGTGCGATTAAAGGTCCTCTATTTCAAGGGGTTTAGATCATTTACCACGATGCTTCGCCGCGCCGGACGATGTATATTCGTTTGAATGTGAGATGTGTTCAATCGGGTATACTTAGTCCGATATCGTTCTTTTTTACATGCATTATGATGAGATAAAGCACATGGGCTTAGTAAGTGCGATTTAAGGTCCCCTTTTTTGAGAGGTTAAAATCCTTTACCATGATGTTTTGCCGTGCCGGGTAATGTATATTCGATTGGATGTGAGATATGTTCAATCGGATACACGAAGTACGATATCATTGTCTTTACTTTTATATATGTATTGTGTTGTTTGCGCATGGGCTTAGTAAGTGCGATCAAAGGTCCTCTATTTTGATAGGTTAAAATCCTTTACCACGATGCTTCGCCGCGCCGGACGATGTATATTCGGTCGAATGTGAGATATGTTCAATCGGGAATACGAAGTCCGATATTGTTATCTTTTTTTTATATGCACTATGATGTTACACATGGGCTTAGTAAGTTGGATCAAAGGTCCTCAATTTCGAGGGGTTAAAGAACCTTTACCACGATACTTCGCCGCGCCTTTCATTTCGTTATTCGCTTTTTTCATATGTCATCTTCTTGCATAATCATGCATCATGTTGCATTATGCATGGGCTTAGTAAGTCGGATTAAAGGTCCTCTATTTTGAGAGGTTAAAATCCTTTACCACGATGCTTTGCGACATCTTTTAGCCCGTTATTATTTATTAGGTGTCATGCATAATTGTTTCTTAGGTGATTTCTCTTGTATCATATAATCAATCATACTCTTTGAATTCCTGCCTTTATTTATTTGATGTGTTCATGAGATGGTATTCAAGCATGATTAGGCCGTTAGTATGCTACTTGGTTCTTAAGCATGATTTAGCCCATTTAGTTATTCATTTTCAAGCATGATTAGTCATTTATTTTGCGTTGGGAATTCGCATTATGTTTAGTTTTGTTCTTTATTTTCTGCATTATATAATGGAGGTATGTCATGAGATTATTGTATGATATTGTCGTTATAATGGTTTATTTTATGCATGCGAACTTAGTAGTAAAATTGTCCGTGGAAATATGTTGCTTAGGCTTGGTTAGATTATTGCACAAATCATTTTATTACAAGTGGCATAAGTAAGGGACCATTCCGAACCCAACGGTTTAAGGTCTTCCCTTGCGAGGGGTGAGTGCGGCCTTAAATCATTTTTTCGGTTCACACCGGGTGGCGACTCCATTATTCTCCTCGTTTAGTCCCCCAAGGACTACTCCGTACTCCCAACCGGGCCGCGAGCCCGGAACAACATGCGTCGCCCAGTTTCTGTGTCCCACACCTGGTTCCAGGTGTATGCGCACTAACTTCTCATCATGTCTTTTCTTTGCCTTTTCTTTGTACAATTTGGCATCCTCAAAAGGCTGATTGGGAAATTCCTCCAATTCGTTGAGCTGGTGGAACTTTTTCTCTTCTGTTGCTTGTAGTGCAAGAATTGGCTTTTTTTAGTGCAAAAGATGCTTTATCTTCAGGCTCCACAGGCAATTGACATGTTTTAAGTTTGTCAGTAGAACTTTGCATTGCATTGGAGTTCTGAATGGTATTGTGTATCACATCAAGTCTGAAACATTCCTCATTCTTTTCATCATCTGGGAAATTCATGGCATTGAAAATATTGAATGTTAGTTCTTGGTCCTGTACTCTCATGGTTAATTCTCCTTTTTATACATCAATAATGGTTCGACCTATAGCCAAGAATGGTATCCTGAGGATGATTGGCACGTCTGCGTCTCCCTCCATATCAAGGACAATAAAATCTGCTGGGAAAATGAATTTGTCAACCTTGACCAGCGCATCCTCAACTACGCCTCTTGGAAATACGAGCGTTCTATCAGCAAGTTGTAGAGAGACTGAAGTGGGCATTGTTTCTCCAATCTGCAGTTTCCTGAAAATAGAAAAAGGCATCAAGTTAACACTTGTTCCTAAATCACATAAAGCCTTACCAAAGTTATGTTCTCCTATGATGCAAGGAATGGTGAAACTGCCAGGATCTTTCAACTTCGGGGGAAGTTTCCTCTGAATGATGGCACTGTATTCTTCCGTCAATGCTACTGTCTCGTAATCTCCCAATCTCCATTTTCGTGAAAGAATGTCTTTCATGAATTTTACATAGCTGGGCATTTGTTCCAAGGCTTCTGCAAATGGAATGTTGATGTGCAGCTTTTTGAACACCTCCAAGAATCGAGCAAACTGCTTATCCATTTTATTCTTCTGAAGACGCTGAGGAAAAGGTGGAGGGGAGTGATCTGTTCTTTTTCCTTTGCTTCTTTTTCCTCCATCTGTTGCTTTGTTTCTTTTGGAACTTCCTCAGCAGTTGTTTTGGCTCGAACATCTTTGTTGATTTCAGTACCACTTTTTAACATGATGGCATGACACTGCACCTTTCCAATGTTCCTTGGATTTGGTTCTGTGTTGCTAGGAAGAGTACCTGGCGGTCTGTAACTTTGAGCATTGGCCAGTTGTCCGATTTGATTCTCCAGTGCTTTGATGGAAGCCGATTGGCTCTGAAACATAGCATTGTACTTTTTTAACTGATTCAGCACTTTTGCTATTCCTGGTTCATTTGCCTGCACATGGCCTTTGTTCTGTTGCTGGAATCCAGGTGGTGGATAGTTCTTTGTTGGAATCCAGGTGGTGGATTTCTTTTGCCCTGAATTGTTGCTCCATGAAAAATTAGGATGATTCCTCCACCCTGGTTGTAGGTATTGAATATGGATTGTTCCCCTGTCTGTTGAAATTGTTGACATAATTCACCCTCTCTTCAAGTTGGTTTGGTTCTGGTGCTCCTCCATATGGTGAACTTGTGGATCCAGTGGTAAAATTCTCCATGAATTTGCATATCTGATCCAGCTTGGCGTTGACTGCTGTATTGGCTCCACTTTCATAAATTCCTGCAATTCTTTGGATCATGCTCCTTTCTGGTGGCCACAAGGAATTGTTGTTGGCCATTTCTTCGATTAGGTCCCAGGCTTGATCTTCTTCTTTTGCCATTAAAGCTCCTCTAGCAGCAGCATAGATTGTGGTTCTCATTATTCCAAAAAGTCCATTATAAAATGTTTGGACTTGAAGCCATTTTGGAATCTCATGGTGAGGACATTTCCGGAGCAAATCTTTGTATCTTTCCCAAGCTTCGTAGAGAGTTTCTGAGTCTTGTTGTACAAAGGATGTGATGTCATTCCTCATCGCTTTCCAGTTCTGGCTGGTGGAATGTACTTTGTAAGAAATTTGGTGGCTAAAGTGTTCCAAGTTGTGATGGAACCTGCTGGTAGTGAATGTAGCCAAGCTTCAGCTCTGTCCTTCAAGGAGTATGGAAAAATACGCAGTCTCATTGCTTCTTCAGCTTCTCGGTTGTAATTGAAAGTGCCGCAAACTTCCAGGAAGTTGCTGATGTGGGCATTAGGATCTTCATTTGTATTTCCCCCAAACTGTACTGACTGCTGAATCATCTGGATGCATGTTTTGATGTCACCTGTCATTTACTGGTAAGAGAGGAAGTACAATACAAGAAATGAGTTTGTCAACCACCGGAATGGTTCTGTCTCGAATGGGAATTGGTGGTGCAATGTTCAAAGGTTCAGGTTCCATGTTGACTAAAGCTTCTTGGCCTTCTCGTCTTTCCCTTCTCAACTGTCTGATGATTCTTTCAATTTCCGGGTCAATCGGTTGGAGTTCAAAGCTTCTGGTTCATCTCATGAAGTTTCTGAGAACTTGAAACACAAGAAAACAAGATCAATAAGTAAAAAGAAAATAGATACAAGTAAAGGTATCTAACCTTAAAACTAATAGTGAAAGATAAATAAGTCCCCGGCAACGGCGCCAAAAACTTGATCGGCGTAAACACAGGCGTATAACGCAAGCGCACGTATCGTTCAAGTAGTATAAAAAGTATCGATCCCACGAGGACTTAATACCTAAGCTATTAATTTTATGAGGTCAAATGATTACTAGTATCTAACAGGTTGTTTGTTTGATTTGAAAATGTGACGATTCTAAATTTAAAAACAAGTAAATAAAATTGTTCGAAGTAGGTTTAAGAAAATTCATTATTAAAAACTATCTAGGGTTGTGATTTCTTCCAATATCATTTTAAAGAAGAAGTGGTTATTTTATGTTTGTGTAATAAATCGGTTTACTAACCTGGAACACTAAATTATGCGAAAGCCTATGTCGATGGTCAGACGTAAATACCCAGTTTAACCCAATTGAACCATATGTCTATGTCAACCAAATTATCTGGACTCATTAAGTTTAAGTTCCAATTATGGTTACCCCCGCCCGACAGGTATATGTCTATCCTGTAAGGAAATCTATTAAAGGGTTATATATCCTCAATGAAGATCGTGAGCTATTAAGTCTAAGGCTGAAACCTAAAATCCCTATGTCTAGTTCATTTTAGATTTACCAGATCAATCTTATTAGTGGCCAATTAACAAGACGCATTAGGCTTAAGACTTAATAAGTAAACCTTTAAATTCCCCAACTATAAAAATAACCTCTTATAAACGGTGATATTAAAAGTCATCATAACCCAAGATAATTAATTTAGTTACAACACACAACTAGGGCTAGTAGAAACTTGAAAGTAAAAGACATAAGTAAAAATGCTGAAAAGTAATTGCGGTAAAGTAAAAGCTGAAAAGTAAATTGCAATATAATAAAATGCTAAGGTAAAAGGATCAACTTTTACTACTACTAATTTAGATATCTCCCTTAATATAATATATTAACTTGTGATTATTTTACCAACCAACCATATAGGCGGTAACCTGATTAAGTCAAATTAAGTCCAACCAGCCATAAAGGCGGAACCAAAATAAACCTGCCATATAGGCGGTAAGAAAATTTAATTACCAACCGACCAATATGGTGGTATCTTTGATTAGTCAGGTTTAAACCAGATTAAAATGAATTACCAACCGACCAATCTGACAGTATCCTTATTAAGTCAATATTTTAAATAGTGAATATATTATATTTAAGGGAGATTAATCTAAATAGCAATAGTAAAAGAATTACCTTTCACCCTAGCAGGGGGAAGTTACCTCTCATAGTGAATAGTAAAAATTGTAAAAAGTAAAGAAAGTAAATCACTATATTATATAAAGTAATTAAAATTAATTACAAAACTAAAATTTAAAAGAAACTAGATAGAAAACTCCATATTTACATGAGAGAATTTAGAGAGAATGGTACATCTGAAACTGAAATTTGGAGCTCTATTTATAGGCGTCAGTAGGGGTCCGGCGTCGCGATGCCAAGCTATCGTAGCGAAGCCGGTTTGTCGACGTGGCAAGCTCTGGTTCGTCAGCTTTAGATTCTGGATAAGGTGATAAGGTGACACGTGGCAAGGTAGTTGGATCTCAATTATTGTGGCACGTAGTGCCTTCTAATTGGCTGATTTCAGCAGTTCTTATCACCACGTGTCAATTGCGGATAAGTGAGTCAATAATTGATGCTGACGTGGCACTGACGTGGCGACACGTGGCAAAGTGACTGTCGACACCATAGATTTACGACACGTGGAACGCTGTGATTGGTTGATGATGATGTGGCAATGACGTGGCAGTTGACTCAGTTAACCGGTGATGTGATGATGATGTGGCAGACACATGGATTGACACATGGCGATGGCGACTGTCGGCACCATAGGATGATGACACGTGGAACGGCGCACGTTAGCAGATTGGTTGTGATGGTGACACGTGGCACGGTGCACGTTAGCAAAGACAAATTTCCTCAGATTCTGACTTGTGGACCCGGCGCACGTTAGCACTGTTCGGCGCATGTTAGGCGTCGCGATGCGAGAAATGACCAAAATGCCATTTTCATCCGTTTTCACTATTTTGGCCCCAAATCACCTCCAGAAAGTCTTGAAACTTTATTTATCTACAAAATAACATAAAACACATCAAAATATTCACAAAACTCAAGAAACTATACAAAATATTAGGTTAAATGAGTGAGAAATAGTGATATAATTACCACTCATCAACAACCCCTGCACTTTGTTGTAATTTCTATTTTTATATTTTGTGTATACATGTTGTAGAGTTTTTAATTTTGTGTGTTATTTTTGTAGGGAAAAGCTCAACCAAAGCATAAGACAGAAGGATTGGTGTTTGGCAAAAATAAGAGAAAATTCATTAGCGATGGCTGAGTAAAGAATGGATTCTTGAGACGCATCCTAATGAATTTATACTAAGCGAATGACGTATTGCGTACACAATTTTGTTGGCTTAATTATTGCTTTGATTTGCTTTTCTGTTGTAATTATCTTTATTTTCGTAGACAGAATCCAGACTTTTTGACCGTTCAAGATTTCTTTTATTGTTTAGCTAACAATCGTCCTTTGGAAGATACTAGTGCTATTATTACTCACCCTTTTCAGGTATTATAAATTTAACTCATCATTGCACTTTTGAAGACATCCAGAAAAAAACATGGAAGCTATTTCAAGAAGACGAGTTGAAAACATCTGTGTGTTTTGCGGTACTAGTGTTGGTACTAAGTCACAATACGTAGAAGCAGAACAGGAATTGGGTCGAGTCTTAGCTGCAAGGAATATGCACTTAATATATGGCGGAGGCAATCTTGGACTAATGGGGATCGTTTCAAAGGCCGTACAGGAAGGAGGCAGTCACGTTTTGGGAATCATCCCAAAACCCTTGGCAGAGGCAAATCTTATTGAACCATCAAATAGCGAGGAACTTATTGTGCCAGTTATGTCTGAATGACTGGTAGAAATGATTAACTGTGCTGATGCTTTTATTGCTTTGCCAGGTGGCTTGGGCACATTGGAGGAAATGTTTATAGTGCTATCTTGGGCGAACCCGAACAAACACCAGAAACCAATTGGGCTGTTTAACGTTGATGGATTTTATGATTTTCTTTTTGTGTTTCTTGATGATGCTCGGAGAAATGGGTTCGTGTCAAAACCTTTAAAATAACTCCTCTTTACTGCCAGAACTACTCCGGATCTAATTGACCAAATCTTAGCCTATGAACCACAAATTGACCATATCCTTTCAAAGATAAATTGGTCCGAGGACGATCATGGTAAGAGGCGTCGGATTAATCTAGATCTTAACCTTTAATTTCCTGTAAAATTCCAGCTAACCAGGTATTATCTTCTAAACTCTTCTTCTACTATTTAAGACATTGGGGACAATGTCTCATTTAGGTTTGGGGGAGGGAATTAGTTAATCAGAACCTTGTTTTTAGTTTGTGTGTTGTTTTTTTTTATACCTAAATTTTTCGAAAATATAAAAAAATTGAAAATTTTTCAAAAATTATAAAAATATTTTGTGTTTGTGTGTTTTTATTTTGACTAAATAGGTGAAATTGGTAAGACATAACTGAGTAATGAGTTTCCACTTCTGAGACGTATCTCAAACTTATTTCGGAACAAGTTAATTTTTCTTTATTTCATTTTAAATTATTTAATTTGTAAATTCTCCACAAAACTAACTAAAATTTATCTTCATATGCTCAGTTAGCAGATATTATCAATATGCAGAGTAATATACGGACATGAGCTAAAATTGAAGAGTTTGTAATATTCAGTGCTCTAGTTTTATTGGAGGAAGCATCTCAAAAAGTTATGGAATAAAAAAAAACCATCTGAGATCCGAGTTATTAAGTCTATAAGGGTGTTTTAACACCTAGTGCCCTAAAGCCAACTGGTTTGGAGTCACTGGCCCAAAGCTCGCTACATGGATCAAGGATGTTGCAAAAACAATATATATTGAAGTCTGAGTAATTAAGTCCGTAAGGGTGTCTTAACACCTGGTGCCCTAAAGCCAACTGGTTTGGGAGCCACAGACCCAAAGCTCGTTACATAGATAGAAGATATTGTATATAAATAAAAAAAAAATCAAAAATCAAAGAAAAAATCAGAAAAATTATTCCATTGATACAAAAAGGTGTGAATTCTGATAAAACTTTAGGACAAAAATGTTACTCTCTTATCAACTGCACTTATGACTGTTGTGGGCAAAAATGAGTTGTTTAATATTTTTTTTGGCTGTGTATATTGAGAATGGTAAATATAATCGAAGAATTTACTTATTCAGTAATTTAGAAAAAAAAAAAAACACTAGTAACTTGGAGTAGAAGTTTCACCTGATTAGTCACCAACTTCTTTATTCTCTTGTCTTTTTACTTTTGTGTGTATTAGTTTTGACTACATTTTTACTTTTGTAAAATGTTTGTGGGTATCATTGCTATAAACCCTCACGAGACTACAACTCGTCCACTAGGGACACCTAAGGGTTTAAAGGCTTGTTGCATACGCTAAATGCAACCGTGATCCCTACGAAAGTGGCTTAGTTAAATTTTATTCTAAAGATGTTTATGTTATTTTATGTTTTGCTCGAGGACTAGCAAATGTTAGGTTTGGGGGTGTGATGAGTGATAATTATATCACTATTTCCCACTCATTTAACCTAATATTTTGTATAGTTTCTTGAGTTTTGTGAATATTTTGATGTTTTTTGTGTTATTTTGTAGATAAATAAAGTTTCAGGACATTCTGGAGGTGATTTGGACCAAAACAGAGAAAATTAGACAGAAATGGCATTTTGGTTATTTTTCGCGTCGCGACGCCTAACATGCGTCGAACAGTGCTAACGTGCGCCAGGTCAACAAGTCAGAATATAAGGAAATTTGACTTTGCTAACGTGCGTCGTGCCACATGTCACCATCACAGCCGATCTGCTAACGTGCGTCGTGCCACATGTCATCATCCTACGGTGCCGACAGTCGCCATTGCCACGTGTCACTCCACGTGTCTGCCACATCACCGGTTGACCGAGTCAATGTGCCACATCATCGCCACGTCATCATCAACCAATCACAGCGTGCCACGTGTCGTAATTCTATGGTGCCGACAGTCCCTTTCGCCACGTCAGCACCACGTCAGCATCAATTATTGATAAACTTATCCGAAATTGACACATGGCGGATAAGAATCTGAGCCGACCAATCAGAAGCCGCCACGTGTCACAATAATTGAGATCCCAAACACCTTGTCACGTGTCACCTTATCACCTTATTCAGAATCTGAGCCAACAAACCAGAGCGTGCCACGTCGACAATCACCGGCGTCGCAATGCTGGCTTGGCGTCGCGACGCCAGACCCCTACTGACGCCTATAAATTCAGCGCGATTTCAGAATTCAAAGCCTGTCTTCCTTGAGTTTTGTAAGGACTCTAAGGATTGCATCTTGTGTGTTTTAGTTTTTATAATTTTAATTTAGCATTTTTACTTTTAGTATTTTTAATTATGCACTTTTACTTTTTGTAATAAAATTTTATTTACTTTTTACTTTATGTTTTGTAGTTAATTTACCGCTGGGGTAAAAGGTGAAACATTTAATATAATTATCTAGGTAAATCTCACTTAATTATAATTTATAAATTATAATTTAACCGGATTAATTTATGGCAGACTTTATTACCGCCTATATGGTCGGTCAAAATATAAATACTTTACCGCCTATATGGCTGGTCTTTATTGACAGATAATTACCGCCTATATGGCTGGTGTAGTTGGACTAAATGGATTACCGCCTATATGGCTAGTTTTAAATGTTTAACATTATTAATTCCTGAGACGGCAGAACATAAAATAATTTATATATTATAATAAGTGAGATTCATAGTTAAGAAATATTAAATGTGGATCCTCTAACCCCAGCATTTTATTTTATTCTAGGGAAGTGATGAAACACAATATTCACACACTTAATAATTGATTTTCTATTTATGGGTAATTCTTTAGTTTTTTTATTGAGTCTTAAGCTTAATGCTTCTTGTTGTCTGATCACCAATAATATTGATATGGTAAACTTAAAATGAACTAGACATAGGGATTTTAGGTTTCAGCCTTAGATTCAATAACCCACGATATTCCTTGAGAATAGATAACCCTTTAATAGATTTCCTTACAGGATAGACATATACCTGTCGGGCGGGGGTAGCCATAATTGGAACTTAATCTTAATGAATCCAGGTAATTTGGTTGAGATAGATATATGGTTCAATTGGGTTATACTGGGTATTTGCGTCTGACCATCGACAGAGGCTTTTGCATATTTTCGTGTTCCAGGTTAGCAAACTGATTTATTACACATAAATAAGAGATTCAATTCATATTTATAATAATATTGTGTGGAATCACGACCCTAGATCTTTGAGTCTTTTTTTATTTTCCTTATTATTTTCTTTTAAGTCTGTTTTTATTTTAATTAGCAAATCCACATTCAACCAACCAAAGCAATCAATTCCATTCTCCCTATAATTAGATACTTGTAAATAAATGGTATGAATAATTAATAACAACAGTAGGAATTAAGTCCTCGTGGGATCGATATTTTTATACTACTTGAACGATACGTGCGCTTGCGTTATATGTGTATGTTTACGCCGGTCACTTCTTCCTCTTCTTCTTGAATTTTTTTGTTAAATTTCAAGCAAGCTAGCACTTAAAGGATCTGAATGAGGTGTTAGAGAAACTCACCCAAGAGTTTGGAACTCACTTTCAAAGCTTGGAGCTTCTACATCCATTGGAAATTTCGAATTTCACAACCGATCGATGTATGTCTTTTCTGTAACTTATCTTGATTTATTCACACATATCTTGTTTAGAGACCTTGGGCATGTGTAGGACACTAATAGTTGACATGTGTACACGATTTCGTCGGCAGTTGAATTTTTAGCTCGGCATCACGACATGTAAAGTTGTGCGCGTCGCGACGCTGACGTTATTGTTTACGTCAGGTCTCGGCAAGCCAAATTATTATGCTGACATCATGATACGAGTGTCGGCAGAATAGTAACTGAAGCACGTCGCGACGTAGAGGTTGTGCGCGTCGCGACGCGTGAAATGATAATTTTTTCCCTTTTGCAAGTTTTTCGCTGTTTTGGCCCCAATTTGATTCCAGTGAGTCCTTAAACCTTATTTATCTGCAAAACAACACAAAACACATCAAAACATTCATAACACCAGAGAAGCCATACAAAATTTTAGGTTAAAGGGGCGGTAAATTGTGATATATTTTGCGCTAATCACACCCCCAAGCCTAACATTTTGCTAGTCCTCGAGCAAAACGAAAAAAATAAAATAAAGTAAATAACTAAAACAAAATTAAACTAAGCCACTTTCGTAGGGATCACTGTTGCATTTAGCTTATGTAACAAGCCTTTAAACCCCTAGGTGTCCCTAGTGGACGAGTTATAGTATTGTGAGGGCTTACTGTGACGATACCCACAAACGCCAATCTACTACACACAAAAGGAAAAAGTCAAAAGAAAAGGAACAAATAAAATAAACGAAAATAATAGGTATATATACAATGTCCTCAGATAATGTCTAGAAACAAAGTTAAATGAACCTTCAAAATGCATACTACAAATAAAATCATTTACTTTGAACAAAGTATCTAAATCAAACTCTGAGTGTGTGTGTGTGAATAGCTCTGCAAATAGCTTCTATTCTAAGTTATTAACTAGGTGAGTTTGTCTCAATTCTCAGTAGTTGATGGACCAACCTAACTATCTAAAATTGTTCCGTCTACTACACTCTGTGCAAAGTGAGGTATATGATTTTTTTAACATCTTTAATCCATGTAGTGAGCTTTAGGCCAGTGACTCCCAAACCAGTTGGCTTTAGGGAACTAGGTGTTAAGACACCCCTACGGACTTAATTACTCAGATCTCATATGTCTTTTTTTTAATAACATCTTTAATCCATGTAGCGAGCTTTGGGCCAGTGACTCCCAAGCCAGTTGGCTTTAAGGCACTCGGTGATAAGACACCCCTACAAACTAATTACTTAGAACTCATATGTTATTTATTAATATACACAATTTTTATCATCATTCCTCACATAAAAAATAGTTGTAGACAGAAACAGATATTCAGGCAAAGGGTCATTCATCAACCACCGATTATTTTAACTAGTCACTTAGTCAATTCCTTATTATCTACTGCTACATAACTATTTTTTTAAGTGAATATGAGTCTGGCCTAGATATTAGGTTCAATGTATAGGATAAAAGTGAGATTAACATTTATCGTTTCCTATAACTTTTTTACTAAGACAAACAATCTCATCATTAGACTATATTTTTTTTTTCATTTTTTCTTCATTTTTTTAAAATAAAGCATGCATACAAAATAAAACACATAAAACATGCAAGACACAAGACATGCAGGGAATAAAAACATGCAGGAAAAGAAAAAAAAAATTTGACGGAGAAGACAAATAAAAACACACACCTCACCCACAAACCTAAACCTAGCATTGTCCCCAATGCGTTACAAAATGAAAGAAAGATAAAGGAACAATGTTACCGTGATTTTTCAATCATCAGCTTCCTCGTCCTCCTCGCTACTATCTCCTGGATATGGTGGAATCTGATCATCACTCAATCTCTGATGATGTGCCATTTTCTGAAGCAGCTGAGCGATGTAGTCAACCTGAGATTCCAACTGATCTACTCGTTGTGATATGGAGCGAGATCACGATGGTTTTCGCGCTGGTTGAGGTTGCTGTGGTGGTACAGGTGCTGATGAGGATGACCCAACATGAGGATGCCTCTCTGCTTGGAGATTTTGGATGATTCAAGCAGTCCATGCAGTTGTAGGCTGCATCATCTCTTCCCTAGGGTCCATGGGCACCCTGGCCCGCATGCATAGGTTTGCAATTAAGCTGCAGTATAGCAAACCAGTTTATGTTGAACGTGCAGCCCAAGCTATGTTGATCGATATCAGCCCATTGACATCAATGGTATATCCCTCCAACAGACAGTATAACGAAATCATTCGTTCTTTAGTTACATTTGTAATATGGGTCCCTGGAAGCAATGTTCGGGTAAAGAAATGAAACCAAACCCTGACATCTGGCTTAAGATACCTAGAACTCTTCTTTAAGTATTCTCCACTGCTACTCATATCTCATGCAGCATTGAGGATGCAAAGTGTTTCAGTGAGATGAGTCATATCTATATTCTCCCTAGCTGTTGAATATTTATCCGCCTCCATATCGGGCAGCGCATAATACCTATTGATAGTGGTATTATCGAACGTCACATGTTGACCTCGTACTAACACTTGGTACGCCTAATGCTCGTAAGCATTGGCGTAGAACTCACGAAAAACTGACACACAAGTAGGGTGCTGCTGGCAAAGCATATGCCAGTGTCTGGTGGTGATAATTCTATCAATATGGGGGAACTGTCTCGGGTTAATCTCTAAACCCCTCTTCATAACTGAGATTTTTGTTAACCGACTATCAAATCTAATATCCAACCCCTACAAAATATGTTTCCCATCCCCTATTATAAAAAAGAATACGTAACATTGTTCACATGCTTATGTGATGTCACCCATGTGGATCTCTGACTGATTGATGGGCCCTCTATCCCAAAACAACTTGCTCGAAAGCAAACCTAATCTCAAGCTACTCGGCCGAAAGTAAACCTACTTCATCCATCATCTTGTCACATCACCTTATCTTGCACACTGCCCCGCATTATAATAATGATACCAACCTTGAAAGAATCAAGAAGTGATATAGTCCAACCTATGTTGAACGTGCAGCCCAAGCTATGTTGATCGATATCAGCCCATTGACATCAATGGTATATCCCTCCAACAGATAGTATAACAGAATCATTCGTTCTTTAGTTACATTTGTAATATGGGTCCCTGGCAGCAATGTTCGGGTAAAGATATGAAACCAAACCTTGGCATCTGGCTTAAGATACCTAGAACTCTTCTTTAAGTATTCCCAACTGCTACTCATATGCCATTCAGCATTGAGGATGCAAATTGTTTCAGTGAGATGCGTCATATCTATATTCTCCCTAGCTGTCGAATATTCATCCGCCTCCATATCGGGCAACCCATAATACCTATTGATAGTGGTATTATCGAACGCCACATGTTGACCTCGCACTAACACTTGGTATGCCTGATTCTCGTAAGCATTGGCGTAGAACTCATGAAAAACTAACAAACAAGCAGGGTGAGGCTGCTGGCAAAGCATATGCCAGTGTTTGGTGGTGATAATTCTATCAATCTAGGGGAACTGTTTGGGGTTAATCTCAAAACCCCTCTCCATAATTGGGACTTTTTGTCCTATCCCCTTTTCATATCACGTTCAGCGACTGCTGCCGATACAAACTTTGTTGCATCGAAACTAGATCTGGCTGCCGCTGAGGTTCTTGTTATTTTAGGGGCAATTTTCAATTTTTAAATTTTTACAAAAATTCCAACAGAACCTCTACTGATTTTTAAGAATTTCCCGAATATCAACCTAACACTAACACTTCACAAATTAATCCACAACCGCCATAACTTCGCCCCCAAATTCTACGAATTTAAAATTTAGTAATTTCATAAAACACCCACAACAACAATAAAAAAACACACTGTTTTTTTTATATATAATCGGAAATCACAAAAAAATGAAGATTAATGGAAAACAAAAATATTCTCAAATCGTAAGCTTGAGTCCCAAATCCAAGTGGTTCGCGCACAAATGGAGGTTGAGTGAGTGATTTGGTGAGATTTGGTAGTAGATTTGAGATTTTTTCTTGAGAGAGAAAATTAGAAAATGAGATAAAATGAAGGGGGAAATGGAAGATTTGGAGTTTTAACGAGTTGTTGAGTGATTTGAAGGAGAAATCGAGTATTGGGTGAAGAAAAATGAAGAAAAGAAAATATGAAGAAAAACGAAGAAGATGATAAAACAGAAATGAAAAGAAGATGCGGCGGCCACTGGTTTAAGGCCTGGAATCGCATTCGCATCACGACGTACAGTGCTTCTACATCGCGATACGACGCCCTAAAACCTGGGTCTTCACGTTTTAGGTCAGTGTGTCGCGACACGCTGGGTTTTACGTGTCACAATGTGGGGTTTTTTTTGGAAAAATGCTATTCTAAACATATTCATTAAGATGCGTCTCAAGAGTTGATTCCTTACTCTGCCATCTCTGATGAATTGAATTTTTATCTTCATGATTTTGTCAAACTTAATTCCATGATAACCCCGCTTTCACTGGTTTCCTTTGCTTAAATGCTCCGTCTATGTTTTTCCCTATAAAAATAACACACAAAATTAAATTGCTACAACATGTGTACATAAAATATAAAAATTAAAATTAAAATATTACATGGGTTGCCTCCCTGCTAGCGCTAAATTTATCGTCTTCAGCCAGACGTGACTGAAGTCTATCCGTTAAGGAGGCTTCAATGTGGTTTTGGATGTCCGATTAAAGACAATCCCATGTGCGTTGCTTTTGAAGGGTCTCTTCCAATGATAAAGTGGCAAAAAGAATTTTGTCTCATTCAGTGCTTGTGCCACCTTTTTAAACTTTTTCACACTAGTGGTTCCTACAAAGAAAGAAAGAAAATCAGGAGGTCTCGTATGGTGCTTAAATTTGAATGGGAGTTCCATTTTGTCAAGCTTATAGGCAGTGTCTTTGATTTGTACTCCCCAATACATTGATGTTTCTCCTGAATGCATGAGATCTTCAATATGGTCAGAAATTTGCTCTTTCATTTTTTTGCTTCTTGCTCCACCTTTTCTTCACATATGTATTTTAAGATTTCTTTGTTCAGCTCTTCATCTGTCATATGTGAAACGTATGCTCCATATGTGTCAACCTGAGGATGTAAAGATATGTCTGATTGTAGATTTGTATCCTTTATGGTTGGTATGAATGGTTCAGATAGCTCTTCTTCAAACGTCAGTGCAATGCATGCTCCAAGATCTTTATTTTGAAGATGCAGAGTTTCATCCTCACTTGTTGGTGTAGTTGGTACAAATAGCTATGCTTCTTATTACTCATCAGAGTCCGATGAATAATAAAAAAAATTGTGATTCTGCTGGTTCGGGCTCCTGAACTGATACCTCTGATTCTTGATATTGCTCAGCCTCTTCCTCTGTTAAGGTGTCACCATGAAATGCTTGGTACTCGAAGGCTTCATCAGTGTTATTTGAATTTTTTCAGTGAGGTATGTAGTTCTGGTTGTTGATTATTTGTCTAAATTCATTTACCATCCTCTCTAAGGTTTTGATTTGATCCATAAACATTGCATCTTGTTTAGCTTCCCATTTCTCGAGCCTGTTTATCGACTGTCTTCCCATTGATGGTTCTGGTCCTTGAAGATCGTAGGTTGATGGTGGATCAGATGGAAAATTTGGTTTAGTGAAATATGTTGGTTCATTATATGAAGGTCTCTGATAGTTATGCCACCCTGAATTGTACTCGCAATGATTGCTAGGGTGGTTACCATTGCATATCTCACATCTCTGAAATGGTTGAGCAAATATTATGTTACTTCTCTCTGATATCCATGGATAGTTGTTGGGCTGGACAACAGGCCTCAGAAAATCGAACTGCAGCTCCCTGATTTGGGGTGTATCTTCACCTCGTAAAGCTCGTAATTCTTTTATCGCCCAATAAAGTTCCATTTTCAACCACCTGAAAATAAAAGAAAGAAATAAAAATTACAAATAAATATATAGAAAATTATATACAAGTAAAATAGATAGCTTCAAAATTAATAACGCAAGAAAAATAAGTCCCCGGCAACGGCGCCAAAAACTTGATCGGTGAAATCACACACGTAGCACAAGCGCACGTATCACTCAAGTAGTATAAAAATATCGATCCCACGAGGACTTAATTTCTACTGTTATTATTAATTATTGATACTATTTATTTACAAGTATCTAATTAAAGAGAGAAGGGAATGATTGCTGATTGGTTGGTTGAATGTGGATTTGCTAAATAAATAAATAAATAAAAACACAAAAGAAAATACTAAGGAAAATAAACAAAAGACACAAATATCTAGAGTTGTGATTCCACACAATATTACTCTAATGATGAATTTATTCTTTTATATATGTGTAATAAATCAGTATGTTAACCTGGAACACGAGGATATGCAAAAGCCTCTTCCGATGGTCAGATGCAAATACCCAGTATAACCCAATTAATCATATGTCTATGTTAACCAAGTTACATGAATTCATTAAGTTCAAATTCCAATTGTGGCTACCCCCGCCTGACAGGTATATGTCTATCATGGAAGGAAATCTTCCTAAAGATCACCATGCCCCTATGTGAGATCGTGAGCTAGTGAATCTAAGGCTTAAACCTAAAATCCCTTTTCCAAGTTCATTTTAAGTTTACCACATTAATATTATTGGTGATCAGACAATAAAAATCATTAAGCTTAAGATTCAATAAACAAACTAAAGCATTAAACATAATATAATTAAATCAATTAATAAGCATATGATTATTGTGTTTCATCACTTCCCCAGAATAAAAATAAAATGATGTGGTTAGGGGATCTACCTTTACTATTTCTAATTTACAAATCTCCCTTATTATAATATATAAATTTGCATGTCATTACCAACCGACCATAAAGGTCGTATCTTGATTAAGTCAAGTTATATTTAATTCCAACCGACCATAAATGCGGTATCCAATTTAGTCAGGTTAAAATCAATTTAATTAAGTCAAACCGACCATAAAGGCAGTATCTAATTAAGTCAGGTTTTAAGATAATTTATATTTTATAATTAAGGGAGATTAATCTAAACTATAATAATAAAAGCTTCACCCTTCCCCCAACAAAAAATTAACTACTAAACATAAAGAAATAAAAAGTAAATAAACTACTACTATTATTGAAAATAAAAATGCATAATTTAAATTACAAAAACATAAACAAACAAGTACAGTCCTTAGATCCTTATTATAACCTTAAGGAAAGTATCAAAATTCTAAATGAAATGAAGCTGAATTTATAGGCAAATTTTCAGGCTGAGCGTCTCAACGTGTGAAGGATTGTGACACCTATCCGCGGCTTCCTGAGATGTTGACATGTGTACACGGTTTCGTTGGCAGCTGAATTATTAGCTCGCCATCGTGACATGTAAAGTTATGCACGTCGCGATGCTGACATCATTTCTTACGTCGAGTCTCGGCAAGCCAAATTATTGTGCTGACGTCATGATGACAAGTTTCGGTAGAACAGTAACTGAAGCGCGTCGTGACAGAGAGGATGTGCGTGTCGCGACGCGTGAAATGACAATTTTTCCCTCTTGCCAGTTTTTCGCTGTTTTGGCCCCAATTTGATTCCAGTGAGTACTGAAACCTTATTTATCTGCAAAACAACACAAAACACATCAAAACATTCATAAAACCTGAGAAACCATAAAAAATATTAGGATAAAGGGGTGGTAAATAGTGATATAATTTCCGCTCATCAATAAACCTTTATATTACCCAAGTTATAAAATAACAACTTATAAAACAGTGATATTGGAATTCATCACAACCCCAAATATGGTTTTTAGTTACAACACATATCTAGGACTATTGAAGACATAAATATAGTAAATGACATATAGTAAAGTTTGAAATTAAAAAGATAAAATTAACAATAAGGAAAATACTGGGGGTTAGAGGATCCATTTTTATTACTCTTAATTTAGATATCTCTATTATTATAATATATAAACTTTGCATGACATTACAACATACCATATAGGCGGTATCCTTATTAAGTCAGATTTTAGATTAATTCCAACCGACCATAAAGGCGGTATCCATTAAGTCAGGTTAAAATCAATTTAATTAAGTCCAACAGACCATAAAGGCGGTATCTCATTAAGTCAGGTTTTAAATAGTTTTTATATTATAACTAAGGGAGATTAATCTAAATATTAGTAATAAAAGCTTCACCTTTCACCCCAGCTGATGGGAGTTATCTCCTCATACTGAAAAGTAAAATAAAGAAAGATCTATTGCTTAAAATAAAAATTAAATACAAGAAAGCTGTAAATAAACAAACAAGATACAATATTCTTAGTATTCTTAAGGAAATCCCCAGAATGAGGTATGAATATTCCTTCTAATTTCGGCCTCAATATATATTCAAAATTTGGTCCCACGCGTCGCGACGAAGAAGTCTTTGTGCGTCGCGACGCACCACTGATTGATGACACGTGTACACAGCTTCCTGAGATGATGACACATGGCACGCATTTTGTCGGCAGTTAAATTATTAGCTCGGTGTCGCGACGTATGAAGGCTTGTACGTCACGATGCCGATATCATTGCTTACATCAATAAGGACTCGTGTCAGCTGGTTACATAATTGATCGCTGACATTATGATGACACGTATCGGCAGGCTGAGAAGATTAAAATTGGAAATAAGAAGCAAGATTCCAAGAAACAAACTACAAGACTGCATGTAGCTCATGATGTATGTCTACATATAAAAAGTCTGGACAACGGAAGAAACATTGTTCAAAGCTGAAAGGAAAAAATGAACCCTAGGTACTCTTTGTATTTCCCTATTATTGACATCTCATTAGCCTTAGAATTAAATAGTCGTTGGGTGTTAGACACCGGTAATCCTACTTATATTTACAACTCTATTAAGGCCATGAGAGTTAAAAGAAGGCTAATCAAAAGGGAGATCCTGCTTAGAGTTGGCAATGGCGAGATATTGGATTTCAAAGCCATAGGAACAATTGTTTTAGATCTCCCTAATAAATGTAAATTAGATTTACATGACTGTTCTTAAATACCATTTCTTATCAGATAGATAATATCTTTACCGATATTAGATAAAGAAGGATATAAAATAAAATTAAAGATGGTTCTTTATGTTTATATGATAAAGATAATTATTTTATATGTGAATGTTCTTTTTCTAACGGTCACTATGTTTTGAAAACATATATAAATGTCTTTAATGTAGAGAAAAATACAAGTAATAGATCTGAATTAAATAATACTGAATTATGGCATATGAGATTGGGCAACATAGGTGTTAGACGTCTATGAACATTGGTTAATGATGGTTTGATTGAAATCTTACCTTATAATCCTTATCCAATTTATGAGTCATGTATCCAAGGGAAAATGACAAAGGCATCATTTCTTGGTGTTGGACACCATGATAAAGATTTATTGAAGCTAATACACAGTGATGTGTATGATCCATTAAATCATGCCGCTCATGAGGGTTCAACATACTTCATGACTTTCACAGATCATAAGTCAAGATATGGATATGTCTATTTAATGAGACATAAATTAGAAATATTTGAAAAGTTCAAAATATTCTGAAACGAAGTAGAAAAATAAACTGGTAAATTTATCAAGTGCCTTCAATCAGATCGAGGTGGTGAATTTATGAGCGATGAATTCAGAACTTAGTTAAGGGAGAATGAGATTCTCGCTCAATATAGCCCACCAAGAACTCCTCAACACAATGGTGTGTCTGAGCAGAGAAATCATCATTTATTGGATATGGTACGATCTATGTGAGATATACAGATCTTCCATATTACATTTAGGGTTATGCATTACTTACTACTGCCCACATACTTAATAGAGTTCCATCGAAAGTTGTTTCTACAACCTCATATTAGATATGGTTCAGAAGAAATTCAAGTCTTATATATTTAAAGATTTGGGGTTATCCTGCATACGTTAGAGTCGCGCAGTGGGATAAGCTAGCACCCAAGGGGTAAAAATTTAGGTTTGTTGGATATCCTGAAAATTATTTGGGATATCAATTCTATAATTCTGAGCAACGAAATGTATTTGTTGTTCGTTTTACCACTTTTCTTGAAAAGGAATTTTTAAGAGAAAGTGGGAATTGTAGAAAGATTGAACTCGATGAGTTTGATCCCAACAGTGAAGAAACTGAGATGGAACTAAAGATCCAATTAGGTGAAGAATCTACAACAAATGTATTACGTAAGTCGAATAGAATATCAAGGCCTCGTGAGAGATTATTTTTAACATCTGATGTGAGCCTTGATGTTCTCCTCTTGGAGGAAACAGATCTGACTATGTATAAATAAGCGATATTATATATCGATTTGGAAAAATGGCAGGAACTCATGAAATCAGAAATGGATTCTATGCATGACAATAAAGTCTGAGACTTAATTGAACTTCATGAATGAGTTAAATCTATTGGTTGTAAATGGGTTTATAAGAAAAAAAAAAGCCTGATGGAAATGTGGAAACCATTAAGGCCCGACTAGTAGCGAAAGGTTATACTCAATGTCCTAGGATTAACTATGAGAAACATTTTCACCAGTATCCATGCTAAAATCTATTACGATGTTTTGGCCATTGCTACATATCATGATTATGAGATATGGGGATGGATATGAAAATCACTTTCCTAAATGGATTCCTTAAGGTGGATATCTATATGGAACAACCAGAGGGTTTCGTATCCAGTGAGATTTCAAACTTAGTTTGTAAGCTCTAGAAATCTATTTGGGAACTTAAACAGACATCCTGAAGCTGGAATAGTTATTTTGATGAGATAATTAGATTATCTGGATTCATCAAGAACGAGGAAGAACCATGTGTTTATAAGAAAGCTAGTGGGAGCATGATAGTATTCTTTGTTTTGTATATAAATGACATATTTATCATTGGGAATGATATAGGATTGATGAAAATATTAAAGCCTA
>SKCR01024175.1:0-32897 GCA_019454045.1 Zanthoxylum bungeanum
TTTATAGTCAAGCTTATGTAATTCTTAATTAATAAAATTTCTAATAAACTTTTATGTGTACTTAATCCAATTTGTCCAAATATGCATATTAGGTGTAACTAATAAACTTTATCTTACACTTTGATTTAATCCAATTAAATCTAGATAAAATTTAACCACTTGATTAGTTTATTGTCTACCATTTTAATTTAATCCAATTAAATCAAGACAAATACACATATTATTACATATTTTTATAATTACCAAAATATCCTCAAATGGTAGAGATATTTATGAAATTACAACAAAGTAATTAAGTGTTATTCGATAACATTAATTATTTACTTGACCTATTGGGATTAATTGAATTAATCCAGAATCATATAAGTGTGGAGGATCACACACAAAATCAATGTTATCATATAGTCAAAGGATCACATATGCTACTTGACTCGAAGAGATTCTTATTGATTGTGGTATGTACTTCTAACTATTAGGAATCACATGTGAGTCATTCAGTACTCGCTCCAACAAAGACCCATATGTGTTAGGGTTTTATGGCGGAAATCAGGTAACGCAGTGAAATCGCGGAAAATCAAAATTTTCCGATTTCAAAATTTTTCTTGGATTAATTAAATAAACTTATTTATTTAATTATCCAATTGTCAAATTCTGAAAAATTACACAAAAAATCAAATTTCTTGGTAATTACTGAATTGCCCCATAACTTTACAAATTGATCATTTTAGTCCATAAATTGTCAAATACAATTTTGGATGATTCTAAATCACTTCTAAAATGATTTCCAACATATCCAATACATCAAAATCAGATTTGCAACAAATCCCCAAACTTTTCTGAAATTACCGAGAGCACCCCATATTTTCGGTTTATTGCTATTTGGTCCTTTTGTGTTCTAAACATGCCAAGATCAAATCCAATCAACCCAAAATTTTACATGCATCATATACACTCCATAATACATTATATATATATTAAAAGCCCCAAATTTAGAGAGAGTTATGAACCCTAATTTTTCAATTTCAGCAAATTGAGCAATTTTACTAAATCTTTAAAATCCAACACTTTAATCCATTCAATACTTCACCAAACAAGCCTCACCACTTTGAAATAACTCTAGAACAATTCTAGGTCACCAAGGAGTGGCTCAACAACTCTAGAATGGCAACTTGACTTTCCAAAAATTAAAAGTAAGCCTTTTAAACCATTTAAATGTTACTTACATGCATCAATCTTTCATTCAAGATCACAACCATATAAACACAAACTATAAGAGTAGAGATAACATCAAATCATCACAAAATGAAGCTAAGCATGTTAGAAACATATTTCATGTTGAAGACATTAAAGAAAGACTTACAAAAATAAGTTTTTTCAAGCCTTTTCCCTTTGAACTTCAAGCTTTGCTCTCAACTCTCTTTTGTGTTATTTTGGTTTCAAATGTACTTCTTGAACCCTAAAAATGAAACAAATAATTTATACCTCCTCCATTAGGGTCTTGGTCGAAATTAGGTAGTATAAATATCTAGATATTTCACTACAAGAAAACTGTAAAATAGCGACGGAAATTAGCGACAAAATAATCCGTTTCAAACATCAGAAACGGAATAGTGACGGAATTGAAATGGATTAGGAATTTAGCTACGGGACAAAATTCCGTAACAGATAATGGCGGCATTAAAATCGCGGGAAAAATGCTACGGAATAGCTACGGATTTACGACGGAATAATATTTCGTCGCTATATAGCGACAGAATTTTATTCTGTCTCTTAGTATAGCGACGGAAGTAATAATTCGTCTCTAAAATAGCGACGGAATATTAATTGTCTCTATTTAGAGACAGATTAGTAATTCCGTCTCTATTTTTAGAGAGGGATTTCAAATCCGTCTCTAAAAATAACGACGGAATTAGAAATCCGTCTCTAAATAGCGACGGAATTACTAATCCGTCTCTAAATAACGACGGATTCATAATTTCGTCGCTAAATATATAAATTAAAAAAATTCCCTTTCTTTTTCCCATTCTCTCTCAATCCCTAATTCTCTTCTAACTCTCGCTCCCTTTCAATTCGTTTTCCCTAATCTAACTGTGCCTAATTAACTCTCGGTCTCGGTCTCGGTCGAGCTGACATTAATGAAGTCCTTCGTGAGCTTGCCAAAGAAGCTGGCTGGGTCGTCGAGGCTGATGGCACCACTTACCGTGCCAGATTCGTAAGTCTCTATCTTCTCTCTTTTCTCCTTCAATAAAGTTTTGTCCTCAAATATATATATATATATATATATTTTTTTTTCACTTTCTGGGTTTTCATTTTCTTTAAGCCGGTGAATCATTGCTCTGTTTGTGGCGGCGCGACTCCCACTACAAGCAGCAGCGTCGTCATCGCGGTGGACCATTTTTGGTGAGTTCAGGCTTAGGTTCAGCGTCGTACTAATGAGTGATGCTTTGTTGGTTTACTTGATGCATCAGCTAGTTTCTATAACAGGTTCTTCTTAATTCCTTTCAACATTTGGTCCATATGTTTGCTTGTTCTACTTTATAGAGAAATTTGTTCTGTAGAAACTTGTATAGAAGCAACTTTTAGGCCTTTGTTTGTGTGCATAAGTCCCTGAAATTTGTCCACTTGTTGTATGCTACTTGTTTGATGAAATGCTCCAATTAGTTTATTGGAATTACCATAAGAAGCTCGCTGAATTTGATTCGAATTCCAAGTATTGATTAGTACTTTCGTGAATTGGAAATGAGAAATTTTGGATATAGTTAGTTGATATGAACATGGCATTTTGAATGGATTTATCTTTACTCTTGAGATTGCCAACTTGCAGGATAATTGAAACGTTGGTTTGGTTCAGTGCTGGATTTGATGGAGGATCAAATAATTTTTCATAGAATGATGAGTCATATTCAATATGAAATTATAAGTTTAAATTGTTTACAAGGTTGTTTTCAACTTTGTGCTACATTAGCATTCATCTTCTAAATACTTCATTGTTCATTATGAATTTAATGTCATATTCAAAAATTCCAGGTATTACACTGGATATCCAAAAGATCTTGGGCCATCTCGTGTTATTCATTTCACATCAGATCGTGAATTTGTCCAAATCTTCATCAAGGCTATCCTATTGTAGTGGCGCTTACCATTAGGTGATTTGGAATTGAACAAGCCTCTCTCTTTCTCTCTTTATTCTTTTATATATATCAAAACACAGTCTGTGTAACTATTTGTTCAAATGATCAGGGGTAACCTCACCAAACATCTTGAAAAAATACTGGAAGAAGCTGCGACTGAGTTTTATCCACATGTAAAGTTTATGCGTGTAAGTGGCATGTTAAATAGGTACCTCGAGACTAGGATTTCAAAATCGAGTAATTCTTGGTAGTGCAACTGGAGAGGAATGTGAGGAGTTGGCCATATAGAAGTGGAGGAGACTAGGATTTCTAAATTATTATGCATTTTGGTAGTTAGGGTTAGGAAATGTGTTGCCTTGATTGGTTATATTCATGTAAATAGTATTAGGTTGGGAAACTCTGATGTTCTGATTTGTGTGGTTGAATTCATCCTTATGTTTGACTTGCACGGTTTCATTTTATTCATTCTTATTTCTGAGTAGTTTTGCTTAGTTTAGACACTGAATTGGTAAGGGTGAATCAGACGTTTTTTTTTTTAAATCTGGTTAGCTGGCTTCATAAATTTGTCTTTAACATTACCTGAGCATAAGTTCGTTTTCCATTTGCTTATTAAATTCTAATACTTCATTAGATCTGCAACCACTGATGATCCTTGTGATAGTTTTTCTATGAAGTATATATTGCCTGAAAGTTTAGATTACAATTCAGGTTGTGGTCTGATCTGATAAGCAATTTGTGAACCTTCTGTACCTCAACAGGGAAGAAAAGTCAAAGCTGAGATTACAATAACACTGCATTTCAGCTGAGTATTGCCACTGATGATCCATCCTTGTGAAATTTCTCTTCGGATTCCTTTATCTAACATCAGTAGATTCAAGTTTGAAGCTTTTGAAGACGTTATGCTTGCGCAGAATATATCCATGTCCGTAATAATGTGTATGTAGATGAATAGTTGTTTCAGTATAGATTTCTTTTCCTTTTGTATTTGTAATCTACGAGGCTGTTGTTGTTGTTTGATTACTTTCTTACATTTGTATATTTCCCAGTTCTTCTTTAACTGATCAATGTACTGATTGATTCTTAATCTCAAAGCACAGTTCGTCTCTAAATTGTGTTTTAAGCCTGAAATGCGGATAGAATTAATGATATTGTTGATATTGTATAAAATAAAATTAATTTCTTAAAAAAATTAAACAATAACAAAATTTTTTTTTTAAAAAAAGAAATTTCGAAAATAGAAAAGGATTATGTCTCCAATTAGAGACGGACTTTCCGTTTCTGAATAGAAACGGAAAAATCTGTATCTTATTACGTTTCTAATTAGTGACCTAATTAGAGACGGAAATTCCGTCTCTAAATGTAGCGACTGAATTAACATTTCCGTCGCTATATCTTTGCGACAAGAAAATAGAGACGTAAAAATTCCGTCTCTATTATGTCGCTACCTATCATGTTGCGACGGATTAGCGACGGATTTTTCCGTCTTTACTTCACAGTTTTCTTGTAGTGTTTAGTTTTTGTTTCATTTAATTTACAACTTGTCAACTTGTTTTCTAAATCATTACACTTTAATGAATTATTCAACCAAGTCAACAATTGCAACTTAAAAATATAAAAATTATATTAATCAAGGGCATGGCCGAAAATTAAAAAAGTAAAGGAAAATTGATATTTCAATTTTAAACAATTTAAAATAAATATCCAAGGAAGTCAAATCCAATTTGACAACATTTTCCTTTAATGTAAAGTCAAACATTTACACTTATAATCATTTCCTAACTTTATCATTGGGAAGATATTATATTTGGTAAGATTTTAATTATATTAATTAAATACAAATATCTCAAATATATGTATTTATTTACTTTAAATATCTCAAATACATATATAAATGATATATGTCAAATACCTTTATTTGACAATTTATTAATGTGTATTTAATAATATCATATATTAAATACAAATACACATTAATTAGGAAATGACGGTTCGGCCCGTTTGCATGTATTTTTCGTTAACGTTTAAATGATTTATAAATAATCACCATTTTATAAAAGTCGCCCTATGCTCTAAGAGTATATTTCATTAGTGAGACTCTAGATTCAGGTATATCCGTCACAAAATCCAATTTCGTGTCCATAATTTACTCACCCGTAAATTATGACGACCACAGATAAACTAGCTGAATCATACAAGTCGAGGTTATTGCATACGTATAATCCCTCCGTCACAGGTATCCGGATAATCCCAGAGATATAGATGTAAACGTCAAATCTCTATAGGTATTATCTCGTCGATGTTTCTATTAGCAATCTCTAAATAACACTCGGAACTTACTTCCGAAGTTTACTGTGGCCACCGATTTAACATATTGCTAATCACATATGGACTACCTATGTTCTGTACACAGAACCGATAGATCCTATCTTGATACCCATAGGATCACCTGAGGATCAGTCCACACCCAACGAACAGACGGAGGTCTGATCTAAATAGATCGGTGACGTGACTGCCATCTAAGTGTGGAGGATGTCTCATACATCCACAGTGGTATCTCAAGTCGAAGGACCACTATGCTACTCAACCCGAGAAGATTCTTATTGACGTTGTGTACCATCCATTAAGAATCTTCGGTGAGTCGTTCAGTGTTTATCCACTATAAACACCTACAGTCTATACGAGTCTCCCCAGACTCATGGTTCATTGGGATAAACCATCAGACCAAGTCTCGATATACGACATGTACTGGTCTCAACGGATTTGACTAACCGACCCGTGTTAGTAAATCTTGACCAGGAACAATATTTGATAATATACATTTAGCAGTGACACTTCCAATGTCAATTACAAACTACCTTTGTAACTGTGTACTGCAATATCTATTATCGGGCATTTGTCTAATATAATCACTAAACCACATTTAGTTTCAATCTAATCGTAATCAGATTGAATACGATATATAAAAACAAGGTGTGCAACCATAAATAAGTAATATTATGGAAAAAGGAATTGATCGTATTCATGAATCAGACATAAATACGATGCGGATTGGCGCTCTGAGCACAACCCCAACAATATGTATATACGAGTTTCCCTTGCTCATGGTCCATTGGGTTAGACCATTGGAACTTCAATTCCAATATACAATATATGCTAGTCTTCTAGGTTATAGGAATTCGACCGTATTTCAAAACCAACAATTAGGAATATTTACTTTAAGAATAATTTATAATAGTAATATTGTCCCGATGTCGGACCACCTAGTATCTAGTATTACTACATGACTATTCTAAGGTCGATGTCATTCTCCATATTTATATGTCGAACTTATATGCATTATGACATAATAATTACATTAATATGGTTAAATAAAATTTTAATTATTTTATTAATAAATAATAAAATACAATGTATAATACTATTTTGTTAGGGCAGATGTGGAACCACTAGGGTCAGATCGGTACCTCACGCAATGGAAATGGATCTAACTCGTGGATATAGAACTTTGGTGTATTTTAAAATAATAAAATAAAATACTATAATCTATTATGAGTATATAGGAAAAAATCGGGGATGAATCGGAGTCTGGAAATTCAAAATCCGGTAAAAACTAGTTTCAGTACGTGTGTGCGTAGTGTACACGTGCACTGTCCGCGCATGCACTGTTCACTTGTGGACAGTGCGCTGGAGTATTTTTTTATTTATATTTGTTTGCAAAGGGTAGTATCAGCTCTGGGAAATTTCCAAAGAGCTGATACTTGTGGGTATATTACTAATACACTTCAATTTTTTCCAATTTAATTTCAAACACCCAAAATCTAATTTTTAACATCAAAATCAACATCAACACATTTTATAAAATAAACATACATGTATTTAAATACATATATGCATTACTTTGAATCAAATATAAACCAAATTAGAATCCTACAAAGAAGTGACTCGTGAATAATTATAGGTCACTTAAAGGTGGTCAAGTGATTCTAAAATGGTAGACATGCCTCCAAGCTTTCATCTAGAGTTCCAAACTCTAATTTTATGTTTCATATCCAGCATGATCATATTTGACTCAATCACAAGTATATTGTGTTTATGCTTTCTAAAACATCAATACACAATTCATTAACCTAATTTCAACTTCAAGCTGTGTTATTATATATCCAATACATAAAAAATCACTATATGTTTTACTAATGATAACAACTCACTAATGAAAAAACATAGTTTAGAGAATATCAAACTTACATAGCATGTTTGATTGTAAGATCCAATCTTCTTCTCATTGTAGAAAATGTAGAGAACTTTCAAGTTTCTCACATATACTCTTTAGGTTAATATTTATTATATTTTGCCTTATGTTTGCTTAATCAAAAACTTCCTCAGCTAGCCTTTTTATAGTCAAGCTTATGCAATTTTTAATCAATAAAAGTTCTATTCAACTTTTATGTGGGCTTAATCCAATTTGTCCAAATATACATATTAGGTGTAACTAATCAACTTTGTCTACACTTTGATTAAATCAAATTAACTCTGGACAAAGTTTAACCACTTGATTACTTTATTGTCTACCACTTTGATTTAATCCAATTAAATCAAACCAAATACACCTATTATTTCATATTTTGTAATTATCAAAATATCCTCCAATGGTAGAGATATTTATGAAATTACAACAAAACCTTTATGTGATTTTGGATTAATCCAATTAATCTTAATAGGTCAAGTAAATAATTAATGTTATTCAATAAAACTTAATTACTTTGATTGATAATTATAATATCAAACATTATTGTCTATCCCAGTGCTCAATGAGTACGCTTCATATTGTGAGACTTTTGAAGTTCAGATACGTTCGTCATATAAGCCTAACTCATATGTACATAATTCAGACACCTCCGAAGTTGTGCAGAACATGAATGACCTTTCTGAAATATACAAGTCGAGGTCATCACATATGTTTAACAATCCCGCCATCGTAGTGTTAGGGTTTTCAGCGGCAAATCCGGGTAAACGAAGCGGAACGCGAAAAATCAAAATTTTCCAATTTCAATAATTTTTCGGGGTAATTAAAATAAAAATATTTATTCTAATTACTCAATACTCAAAATTAATTTTTTTTATCCCAAAATCAGATATCTTCATAATTATCGAATGACCCATCATAGTTTGCATTTTGTTCATTGGGTCCTCAAATTGTCAAATACAATTTTAAGTGATTCCAAATCAATCCCAAAATAATTTATACATGTCTAATACATCAAAATATAAATTGCAACACAAAAACCACAAAAATTTCAAATTACCGAGAGGTCCCTAATTTTCCAGTTTTTGCAATTTGGTCCAATCTTGTTCGAAACAAGTCAAGATGAAATCCAATCATCACCAAATTTAATATACATCGTATATACATCATTATCAACACATATATTAAAAGCCTCAAATTTAGAAAGGGTTAAGAACCCTAATTTTATAAATTCTTCAATTGAATAAATTACACTAAATTAAATTAATTCAACACTTTAATTCAATCTTCACAACACCAAACAAGTATCACCACTTCGAAATAATACAAGAACAATTCTAGGTCATCAATGAGTGGCCTAACAACTCTAGAATGACAACATGATTATCAAATAACCAAAAGAGAGCTAATGAACTCATTTCAAGCTTTCTTTATTAATTATACATGCAAACATCTTTCAAATAAGTTTCCAACAATTTAATTACAAACTAAAAGAGTAGAGACAACATTCTAGCAAAACATGTTGAAGCCAAGAATGATAGAAATAATTTCTTAGTTGAAGAAAGTTAGAAAAACTTACAAAATTCCAAGTTTTGCTTAAGGTTTCTCTTTTGTTCTTCAAATTTTTCTCTCAGACTTTCTTTTTAATATATTATGGTGGCTTAACCTAATGAAGGAAAATGAAACAAAATAATATATACTTCCCACTTGCCTTGGCGAATTTTGGAAGCAAAAAATATCTAGATATTTTTGATTTTTGTTTCAATTTAATAAGCTTAGTTTACTTGTTGTAATTGATCACTACAACATTTAATGTATTACAACAAGTCAAATCAATCAAATAAAGCCATTTCCTAATTTTAAATAACTAAAGTTATTTATATTTTTAATTACTTTAATTATTTAACAATTAAATAATTATTTAAATACAATATTTTAAATATATGTATTACATTACTTTAAATATTCAAATACATATATATTAATGATATATATCAAATATCACAATTTGACATTTAATTAATGTGTATTTAATAAAAATCATTCATTAAATACAAATATACATTAATTAGGAAATAACCATTAAGTCCCTTTACATGTATCTTTCGTTTAAACCGTTAAACGATTTATAAATAATAAATATTATTCATAAAAATTGCCTTAGTACTCTACGAGTATATTTCATTAGTGAGACTCTATAGGTTCAGACATATCTGTCTCGAAATCCAATTTCGTGTCCATAATCTACCCACCCGTAAATTATGATGAACACAAATAAACTCTATGAACCATACAGGTCGAGGTCATTGCATACGTATAATCCCTCCATCACAGGTATCCGGATTATTCTAGAGATATAAATATAAACGTCAAATCTCTATAGATATAATCATGTCGACGTTTCTATTAGCAATCTCTTAATAACACTTAGAACTAACTTCTACAGTGTACTATGGGCTCATGGATTTAACAGATTACTAATTCCATATTGAATACCTATGCTTTGTACACAGAACTGACAGATATTTTCTTGACACACAGAGGATATCCTGAGCATCAGTTCACACCCAACGAACATGCGGAGGTCAGATCTTAATAGATCGGTGACGTGACTGCCATCAAAGTGTGGAGGATAACTCATATATCCACAGTGGTATCTCAAGTCAAAGAATCATTATACTACTCAACCCGAGAAGATTCTTATTGACATTGGAGTACCATTCATTAAGAATCTTCGGTGAGTTGTTCATTGTTTATCCGCCATAAATACCTACACGTCTATGCGAGTCTCCAAGACTCATGGTTCATTGAGAAACCATTGGAATCCAAGATTCCAGTATACGACATTTACCAGTCTCAACGGGGTTTACTTTACTGACCAAGTAATGTAAACTTTGATAAGGAACTGTCTTAGAATGACGTCATGATACAACTCAATGTCAGTTGCGATGTTTTTGCAACAATATCATAACTAATCATTCTAAGGTCAATTACGTTTTTACCATATATAAAGAGATACATTATATTATAGAAACTGTTTATTTTATTCATAATAAAATATTACATAAGTATTTACAGGGAAATACATACAAAAATTGGCGCTCTGAGCACCAACTCGAACACGTAGGCTATCTGAGTTGTTCTTAGAAAACATAAATTACACCGTCAAGTTTCCAAGACATACATCTCATTGTCAACATGTCCACGATTCTTTATAACTAATTAGAAAACTATTTCTGATATATGCGATCAACCTTGGTGATCGGCTTTGGACAAAGTCTTAAGAATCGTGACTTACTCACATGGATACCTTAACCACTTATGGTATACATACGGGTCGAATGATCTTATCTTGATACACACTTGATTGACGAGTGCATCAGTCCACACCCAACGAACATATAACGGTCAGACCATGAAAGTTTTCTGACATACATGGCATCAAAGTGTGAAGGATCACACACAAAATCAATATTATCCTATAGTCAAAAGATCACATATGTTACTCGACTCGATGAGATTCCTATTGACGGTGGTATGTACTTCCAACTATTATGTGTCACATGTGAGTCATTTAGTATTTACTCCAACAAATACACACACGTCTATACGAGCTTCCCTTCCTCATAGTCCATTGGGTTAGCTTATTGGTACTCCAATTCCAATATACAATATGTGCTAATTTTATGGATTATAAGAATTCGACCGTATTCCAAAATCAATTACTATAAATATTTACTTTAAAAATAGTTTATAATAGTAATAATATCTCAATTTCATACCACCCAATGTCAAGTATTACTACATGCTTATTCTAAGATCGATATCATTCTCATGATATTTATATATCAAACTTTATGCATTATGACATAATAATTATCATTAATAAGGTTGAAATGAAAATGTAGTTATTTATTAATAAATACTAAAATATAATGTACAATACATTATTCGGATTGGCGCTCTAAGCATAAACTCCCACAAGTTATGTACATATTTTTTATCTTATATATGGTCATAGATGTGTATGTGTCAACGTTTGACAGACGCTTGTCTACAATTAGCCTGGTCTTTAGATGCATGGTGTACATTGACATGATACATACTCTAATATAGTATTAGGTGTAATCGCACATGTTAAGGGTGGCAATGAGCCGGGCGGGCCCGGTGACAAGAAACACACTTGGATTCGAAATCCAAGCAAACCCCAAGCAACAGACAGAACCCCAAGAACCGCGAATTTGATTTTGTAGGAACAAAATCCTTCCAAGTCGACAAAGAAGACCCACAAAGAACTTGCCCTTGAGAACCTTTAAAATGATTCTTTGTAGTGTTTTGCTAGCAATGAAGACGCCACTAAGCTTGCTAAACTTAGATAAGTCGATTTTAACTTGAAAAAAAGGAATCCCTCCATTACAAGAATTCAGCCATAGCCAAAGCTTTAAGCTTTTGGTTTACAAATTTCGTTGATTGTCTTTAAAATGAAAAAGAAAGAAAGCTTAAATAGTGTTACAAAGAGAAACCCTAAAGTCATAAAGACAACAATGCCCATAAAGGCTAAATTACAAAAATACCAAAGTCTTCAAAGGCCTGTGAAGCTTCATTCAGAACTGATTTGGGCAAAGTGAAGTGGCTTTGGGCCCTCTCTATTGAAGCCCACATGCGTCTCTATTTGTTTGTTGCAATCGACCATAACACTCTGAACTAATCCCGCCATTGCTTCTCTGAGTCTTTGGTCATCTGCCTCGCAATTGGCCCTTCTGGTACTTGTAATAGGTCTTTTGCTTTGTTTTCGGCCTGGATCATGTCATTGTTGGGGTTGGTGCTCAGAGCGTCAATTCCCGGTTGTATTTCTTTATGAATACTTCTGTAAAACATTATTATTATGAATAATATATGCAGTTTCTATAATATAATGTCTTTTAATATGGTAAAGACGTAATGACCTTAGAATGATTAGTCATGGTACTGTTGCAAAAGCGTCGCAACTGACATTGAGTAGTATCATGACGTTGTCATTCTCAGACAGTTTCTGGTCAGGTTTACACTACTTGTCAGTATAGTAAACCCGTGAGACCGGTACCTGTCGTATACTGGAATATATGATTCCAATGGTTTCTTAATGAACCATCAGTTGGGAGACTGGTATAGACGTGTGGGTGTTTATAGCGGATAAACACTGAACGACTCACCGAAGATTCTTAATGGATGGTAGACCAACGTCAATAAGAATCTTCTCGGGTTGAGTAGCACACACACTTTGTAGGTCAGAAAGGGTATTTAGACCTCCTGAACGCTTTGTATTTGATACAAGAAAAGAGTCTGGATATTCTCTTAGTTGAAGAGACAGATCCTTTCACCTATAGAGAATCGATGTTGGACATCGACTCCGTGAAATGGCAATGTGCCATGAAATCCGAGATAGACTCAATGCATGAGATCAAGTTTGGGACTTGGTTCCGCTTCCCAAAGGATTGTTCCTATGGTTGTAATGGGTTTACAAAAGGAAGCGAGGGTTGATGGTAAGGTTGAGACTTACAGGCCCGACTGGTTGCAAAAAGGTTACACGCACGACCTGCGTCGACTATGATGAAATTTTTCACCAGTAGCAATGCTTAAGTCTATTCGGATTTTTGCTTTCTACAGCTGCGTATCATACTACGAGATTTGGCAAATGGATGTCAAAACTGCTTTCTAAATGGATTTCTTGATGAAGTAACTAATATGGAACAGTCGGAAAGGTTTTGCGTCCAGCGAAAATCGGGCATGGTATGTAAGCTTAAGAATCCATTTATGGACTAAAACAAGCTTCACGAAGTTGGAATCTTCGATTCGACGAGATTATTAGATCGTCTGGTTTTCTCAAGAATTCGGAAGAATCCTGTGTGTATCAGAAGGCCAGTGGGAGCATGGTCGTATTTTTAGTCCTATATGTTGATGACATCCTAATCATTGGGAATGATTTAGGTATGTTATAAGGTGTAAAAGCGTACCTCTGTAAGAATTTCTCCATGAAGGACCTGGGAGAAGCTTCCTATGTTTTAGGGATAAAACTCTATAGAGATAGACAAAGGAGGCTGATTGGGTTGTCCCAATCAACGTACATAAATAAGATCTTGGAACGGTATAAATTTGGTAACTGTAAGACAGCAAACATACCGTTCAGACATGAGATTCATCTTTCAAAGAAGATGAGTCCACAAACAGAAGATGAGAAGGTTAGAATATCTAACCAACCTTATGCTTCGTGTTTGGGTAGCATAATGTATGCCATATTATGTACGAGGCCTGATATCAGTTTCGTTGTTAGCGTAACTAGTCGATATCAGTCCAATCCAGGTAATGACCATTGGATGGCCATTAAACATATCCTCAAGTATCTTAAAGGTACTAAGGATAAGTTAATAATTTATGGAGGAAACGAACTGCAAGTTAACGGGTATACGGATTCTGATTTCCAATCGGATCCTGATGATAGAAAGTCTACATCTGGATTCGTATTTACCCTTAACAGAGGTGTAGTTTGTTGGAAGAGTTCCAAACAGGGATCGATAGCAGATTCCACCACTGAGGCGGAATATATTGCAGCTTCTGAAGCTGTAAAAGAGGCTGTGTGGATAAAGAACTTTATCACAGAATTGAGAGTTGTCCCAAGTATCGAGAATGTGATTCTGTTATACTGTGATAATACTGGAGCCATTGCGCAAGCAAAGGAACCGAGGGCGCATCAGAAGTCGAAGCATGTGGAACGTAAATACCATATCATTCGAGAGATTGTGTCGCGAGGGGATATTGTCGTGTGCAAGGTACCGAGTGAAGATAATGTAGCAGACCCGCTGACGAAGGCCATACCTCCGAAGTTGTTTGATAAACACGTGAAGTCGATGGGTATTAGATACAATCGTTATTGGCACTAGAGCAAGTGGGAGATTTTGTTGGGGTTGGTGCTCAGAGCGCCAATTCCCGGTTGTATTTCTTTATGAATACTTCTGTAAAACATTATTATTATGAATAATATATGCAGTTTCTATAATATAATGTATCTTTTAATATGGTAAAGACGCAATGACCTTAGAATGTTAGTCATGGTACTGTTGCAAAAGCGTCGCAACTGACATTGAGTAGTATCATGACGTTGTCATTCTCAGACAGTTCCTGGTCAAGGTTTACACTACTTGGTCAGTATAGTAAACCTGTTGAGACTGGTACATGTCGTATACTGGAATATATGATTCCAATGGTTTCTCAATGAACCATCAGTCTTGGAGACTGGTATAGACGTGTGGGTGTTTATAGCGGATAAACACTGAACGCTCACCGAAGATTCTTAATGGATGGTACACCAACGTCAAAGAATCTTCTCGGGTTGAGTAGCACTTGTGATTCTTAGACTTGAGATGCCATTGTGGGCACATGAGACATCTTATACACTTAGATGGCAGTCACTTCACCGATCTATTTAGATCAGACATCCGTTGTTGTTGTGGGTGTAGATAGATCCTCAGGGTGTCCTATGTGTGTCAAGATAAGATCTGTCAGTTCTGTGTATCAGAGCATAGGTAGTCCACATGATTAGCAATCAGATAAAACCATGGGCCCATGGTACAATTTAGAAACTAGTTCTAAACATTCTTTTTGAGATTGGATAATCCCCATAGAGATTTGACGTTTACATCTATATCTCTGGGATATATCCGGATACTTGTGACGAAGGAATTATACATTTTCCATTACCTCGACCTGTATGATTCAGCGAGTTTATCCGTGATCGTCATAATTTACGGGTGGATAAATTATGGACACGAAATTGGATTTCGTGACGGATATGCCTGAATCTAGAGAGTCTCAATAATGAAATATACTCGTAGAGCACTATAGCAACACTTATAAATAATGTTGATTATTTATAAAGTCGTTTAAGGGTTAAACGCAAAAAATACATGCTTCGAGACCCAATAGTCATTTCCTTAATTATTGTGTATTTACATTTAATACTTGATTAATTTAAATACACATTAATTAATAGTCAAATTGAGATATTTGACTAATATCATAAATGTATATATGTATTTAATATTTAATGTAAATATAATACATATATTTAATATATTTGTATTTAATTAATTAATTATTAATTGTTAAATGATTAAATTAATTAAAATATAAATATCTTAAGATTTAGATATTTGATTAAATGGCTAAGTTGTCTTTGTTGACTTAATTAAAATATCTATAAAGTGTTTATTAGATATTTTAACAAGTTGATCAAATTAAAAACCAAATGAAATTGAAATTAATTTTGTTGTTTTGCCTTTACCATTTTCGGCCAAGGCCATTTCTTGGCAAGTATAAATTGTTTTCATTTCATTTTGGTAAATTAACCTAATACACTTTACAAACTCCATTAAAAAGAAACAAAAGAAGCTTTGGGGAAGAAGAAGAAAATCAAAGAGAAAATCAAAGAAAGCTTAAGATTTAATAAGTTTCTTCAACCTACTATTAGAAGGGAAAATGTTCCTTAAGATCTAGGCTACATCTTGTGATATTCTCATGTTATTCTTTTCTTTATCTTTGTGTTTTTGATGAATGGAAGTTTGGTGAAAGTGTTGAGCATGTATGATGATGGAAGCTTGTGACTAGTGTAGTTATAAGTGTTCTTTTATGGTTTTGGAAAACTTTGTTGCTAATCTAGAGTTGTTGACCCACTATTAAATGACCTAGATTTGATCTATAGTTATTTCATTGTGTTGAGACTTTAATTGGATGGAGAATGATGATTAAAGTAATTGATTTAACCAATTTGGTCTAATTTGTCCAATTTGAAGAAATTGAAAATTAGGGTTTAAGACCTTATCAATTTGAGGCTTTTCATTTATGTTGTGTATAAGGATGTGTATATGATTATAAAATTTTCATGTTGATTGGATTTCATTTGGATGTGTCTTGAAGCATGGAAGTGCAAAATGCACAATAATGAACCCTTGTGAGGCTCTCGGCCCAATGGAAGAAATTGCGATTTATGTTGCCTTTGGTGTTTTGACATTTAGGACATGTTAAGTTCATCTTAGAAATGATTTAGAATCATCCAAAATTGATTTGAACAATTTCAGACTAAAATGAACAAGATACCAAGTGTAAGGGCAATTCGGTAAATTCACATGAATATGATTTATTGCATTTTATTTCATAATTTGATTATTGGGTAATTAAATAAATATGTTTATTTATTGAATCCGAGAAAAATTTTTGAAATCGGAAAATTTGATTTTCCACCGTTTCCGCTGCGTTACCAGATTTAGCCCCTAAAAGTCCTACAGTCATCCCCTCCCTCTTGAAAAGGATTCGACCTTGAATATGTACCTGCATGAAAAGGAGTTAAGTCAGAAACATTAAATGTAGCAGACACATTATACTTACCTTGTAAATTTAGCTTGTATGCATTGTCATTAATCTGTTCCGAGACTTGAAATGGACCATCCCCTCTCGGTTGTAGCTTAGATTTACGTTGTTCAGGAAATCTCTCTTTGCGCATGTGTACCCAAACCCAATATCCAGGCTGAAATACCACACGTTTTCTTCCCTTATTAGCATGAGAAGCATATTGCTCATTCTTTCGATGTATTTGCTCTCTAGCTTTCTCATGTATATGTTTCACCAAATCGGCTTTCCTTTTTCCATCTAACCCTGCATGCTCATCAACAGGCAATGGTAACAAATCTAATGGAGTTAGTGGCTGAAAACCATAAACAATTTCAAATGGTGAGTAAGATGTAGAGGAATGAATACTACGATTATATGCAAATTCAACAAAAGGCAAACAGTCCTCCCAAGTTTTTAAGTTCTTATTGATAAAAGTACGCAATAACTGAGTCAAAGTCCTTTTAACAACCTCGGTCTGGCCATCAGTTTGAGGGTGGCAAGTAGTAGAATACAAAAAGTTTAGTTCCCAACTTACCCCATAAAACTTTCTAAAAGTGGCTAAGGAATTTAACATCACAATCTGAAACTATACTCCTTGGAATCCCATGGAGTCGTACTACTTCTCTAAAGAACAAGTCAGCAATGTTAGTGGCATCATCAGTTTTATGACATGCTATAAAGTGTGCCATCTTACTGAACTATCAACCACTACAAAGATGGAATCTCTACCCTTCCTAGTCCTAGGTAAACCCAATATAAAGTCCATTGATACATATACCCATAGCTCACTAGGTATAGGCAATGGTGTATAACCCCATGAGGCATAACCTTAGATTTAGCCTATTTACAAGTTAAACACTTATCACACAAACGCTCAATATCTCTCCGTATTTTAGGCCAATAAAAATGTTCACTCAATACCCCTAAGGTTTTGAATGCCAAAGTGCCATATTAACCTCCCACATGCGCTTCCCTCACTAACAACTCACGCATGCTACAAACAGAATGAATAATCTAATCTCCCTAAACAGAAACCCATCATGTTGGTAGAATTTACTAAAAGCAGACTTTTCACATGCAGTATAGATAGTACTAAGTCAGTATCACTAACATAAAGTTCTTTAATAAATTCAAACCCAAGCATCTTTGCACTCAATGAAGTAAGTAAAGCATACCTTCGCGATAGTGCATCGGCGACAATGTTTTCCTTACCTTGTTTGTAGCGGATAACATATGGAAATGTCTCAACAAACTCTAACCATTTTGCGTGTCGTTTGTTCAGCTTACCTTGGTTCTTTAAATGCTTCAATGATTCATGATCTGTATGGATCACAAACTCTTGAGGCCACAAATAATACTGCCAAGTCTCAAGGGCTCTCACTAGCGCATACAACTCCTTGTCATATGTGGGGTACCTCAAAACTGCTTCATTCAGCTTCTCATTAAAGTAGGCTATCGGTCGCTTTTCTTGCATAAGAACTGTTCCAATGCCTATCTCAGATGCGTCACACTCAATCTCAAATGTCTTCTCAAATTTGGGTAGTGCCAAGACTGGTGTACTGTACAACTTCATTTTAAGATCCTGGAATGCACGCTCATACTCTTCTTCCCATTTGAAGCCAACAATTTTCTTCACTACTTCAGTCAGTGGTGCTGCAATACTACTGAAGTCTTTAACAAATCTACAGTAGAAGCTTGCTAATCCATGAAACTTCGGACTTCTGTCACTGTTGTTTGTGTTGTCCAATCCTGAATTGCCTTCACATTTTCCAAATCTACCTCGATGCCATCTGCACTCACAACAAATCCAAGGAAAAAAATTCTATCCATACCAAAAGTGCACTTATCAAAGTTAGCATACATTTTTTCTGCCTTAACACATCAAGAACATGCTTCAACTGTATAACATGCTCATCTAATTTTTACTGTAAACTAATATGTCATCAAATAAACCACAATAAACTTACCTAAAAATGCACGCATAACATGATTCATCAATCTCATAAATATGCTAGGTGTGTTTGAAAGACCAAATGGCATAACTAACCACTATATAATCCATATTTAGTCTTAAATACGGTTTTCACTCATCTGCTTCTTCTCTCATGCGAATCTGATGGTATCCACTTTTTAATCGATCTTACTAAATACCTTGGAACCATGCAATTCATCTAACATGTCATCTAGCCTAGGAATAGGGTGGCGATACTTTACCGTTATATTATTGATTGCTCGACAATCGACACACATTCTCCATGTCCCATCTTTCTTAGAGACTAGAAGCACTGGTACTGCACAATGACTCATGCTTTCCCTTACATACCCATTGTCCATCAACTCTCATACTTGCCATTGTAGCTCTTTTTTTCCTCGAGATTGCTCCTATAAGCCGGTCTATTAGGAATGACTGCTCCAGATATGAAGTCTATCTGGTGCTCAATACCTCTAATGGGTGGAAGCCCACTAGGTATGTCCTCTGTCAGTACGTCACTGTAATCCTGCAAAAGAGATGAAATAGACACATGAAGCAAATGGTCAATGTTAGTAAAATAAATACGAGGCTCCTTATAGACTAATAATAGCATGAGCTTGCTAGCCTGTATGCTTTCCTCCTTGCTTCACCCTCACCCATGTAGAAACTCTTTTTAACTCTCCATTTTGTTTCCCCATCACGTGCACTCACACTCATTTGGAACTCCCACGTCCCAGGCCTTGGCCTTATTTTTCTCACCAGACACACCACTCTCACTAGTCTCACACCCAAGGTAGTGTTTTCCTTCGCCCTCTCTTTATCACGCTCAAGTTGCAACTTAACCTGATCTTCATGGACTTGTGCAGGTGTAAGTGGGTATATGTAATGGGTTTTCCCTTATGCTGAAAGGAATATTTGTTCTTGAACCCATCATGAATAGCTTTCTTATCAAACTGCCACGGTCTGCCCAAAAGAATATGTCCACCATGTGCTCGGTATCACATCACATAGGACATCATCTATGTATGGCCCAATGGTAAAGTTCAACAATACTTGCTTTGTCACACTTATTTCCCCACAATCATTTAACCACTGCAACTTGTAAGGCTTCGGGTGTCTCAAGCAACTCAACCCCAATCGCTCAATCAAAGCTGTGCTAGCAACATTAGTACATCTGCCCATCTATGATCATACTACACCTACACACCCCTTGCCATTCACACGACACCTAGTATGGAATATGTTCTCTCCCTCTGCTACACACTCTCATTCCTCTACAACATGTGCACTCAAAGCACGTTTGACAACTAAGGATAAGTTATCCAGCGGGTATCCAGCTCCCTCGTGGTCACTAGCATCCTCCAACTAGGCATCTCATCCTCAACCTCACTATCAGTAGAGTACACATCTCCACTCTTTTTATCAATCATTAAGGTACGCCTACTGGGACATTGTGAAGCATAGTGTCCCATGCTCAAACATTTGAAACACTTTACATCCTTAGTTCTAGTAGCTGCACCCTCAGGTTTTGATCTAGTTTTGCTCGGTTCTGCAGCCTCTTTACCTTTGGCACTAGGTTCGGCCCTAGGCTTATTAAAGCCTCCACTGAAATCACCTCTAGGCTTGTCAAAGCCTCCATCTCGCTTCTCATGCGGAACCCATTTCCCCTTCCATGCAGAAATAGCCTGAGTGCCAAATCTGGATGTTGACTTTTTCTTGAGTTGCATTTCTACCTTGATAGCCATGTGAAACATATCCTCCAAATCAACATAGTGATGAAACTCCACCATGTTTGCAATCTCTCTATTCAAGCCCCCTAGAAATCATGCCATAGTAGCTTCTACATCATCAACTACATTTGCCATGATCATGGCAACTTCCATCTCTGTGTAATAGTCTTCAACACTCTTGTCCCCTGATACAGATGTTGTAGTTTCTGATACAATTCCCTATAGTAATGGCTGGGTATAAATCTCTTTCCTCATGAACCTCTAAGTTCTGCCCATGTCTGAACCGGTCTATCATAATTTCTCCTCCGAGTAGAGACAAGCTGATCCCACCAAATCATAGCATAATCGGTAAACTCAATTACTGCCAATTGATCTTCTTCTCATCTGAGTAGTGATGATAGTTGAAAATCAATTTTATTTCTTTTACCATTCTAAGTAAGCTTCAGGGTCATTCTTGTCGTGGAATGTTGGTATCTTGATCTTGATGCTACCTAGATCACCATCTACATCTCCTCGTCTACCATATCTCATCCTATCATAATCCTCTCTTCTGGCATCAAAATGCACCTCTATCATCAAACCGTCTATCCATCTTATCATTCCTCCTATCAACCTCATATTAGGCCTTCTATCTTGCTCAGGCTGAAATCTCTACTCCACATCATCAAGACCATCAGAATCATCAAACTCATTTTCAGTTTCCTCTTCATTTGGTGGTACATACTGTGGTGGTACACGTCGAAGTGGCACATCATGAAGTGTGGTGGTACATTCTGAGGTGGTGGTATATAATAATGGGGTGGTGGTGCTCTGGGTCCACTACCAGTTTGAATACTCTCTACATTCTTGGACAATCTCTCCAAAGCAGTATTCATGTTCTCCATCATATCTGTAAATTTTCTATCCAAGGCCTCGAGTTTTTCATCAATGGTTAGACATGTCATCTCAACACTAAACAAACAGATTAGAAATAACAAGAAAGTAAAGCAAATATGTAAATCCTCACAATCTCACGTGTTTACACTCGAATGATATCACTCCACTCGTGTTTGCACTCTATTGGCTTTTACCCGATACTGTGCTCACAATCACTGCCTTTTACCACTCTTGAGTTCGTCCTCAATTCAATGTGAATCACACTCAGTCCAAGAATACAAACCAAATGTAGTCCTCAAGCCAGCATGAAACACAAGATCTAATAATATATATGGGACATGTGGAAATAAAATGCGAACATGAATAGCAACGACGAAGACTCAATCAATAATACTTAAACTAGAGTATTTGGAATAAGGAAATAAACAATTAGCACAATGTAAAAAAAATAAAGCATGCAATTCAATTCACGGTCGTAAGCAATTTCGGAATAAAATTTGGCACCTCTATAGAAATTTTGATGGAATACCCTCCACGGGCATCTAAATGATAATATGGAACAAACCAAATTCAACCAAAAATTTTCACTTTTTTACTTTTTTTTTTTTTTTTGCTCAAGTGATCACTATCACTCAAGTCCATTTTTATGGTAATTTCAGATGCTGATATTGTGGTTCTGAAATCAGGGTCTGAGCAGAAGTTAAGTTCAGTTCTGATGCTAAGGTTCTGATTTCAGAGGCTGATTTCAGGTTCTGATTTCAGAGGCTAATTTAGGTTCTGATTTCAGAGGTTGATTTTCAGGGTCTGATTTCAGAGGCTGTGTTTCAGGGTCTGATTTCAGAGTCTGAAGGGCTAATTTCTCAGGGTCCGATTTCAGAGGCTGAGTTCAGGGTCTGATTTCAGAGGCTAGTTTTCAAGGTCTGATTTCAGAGTCTGATTTCATAAGCTAAGTTTCAGGGTCTGATTTCAGAGGCTAAGTTTTCAGGGTCTGATTGCCGAGTCTGATTTCAAAGGCTAAGTTTCAGGGTCTAATTTCAGAGTTAAGTTTCAGGGTCTGGTTTCAGAGTCTGAATCTGATGGTTTATTTTCTTTTCTCACTTCACTAGGTTTTTAGAAATAAATCACACAGTCACCCAAGAACATGCTTATTTCTTCAACATATGTTAAGAACAGAATGTATATGACGAACTATATGAAGAACACAACAAAACCCAGGTCCAGAAATAAACAAAGATTACGGACTGATATGAAGAACAACAACAAAAATACTCTAACGAGAAAATGATAAAAGATGAACTGATATGCAGAACACAACAAAACCAGATCCAGAAATAAACAAAACGAAAACAGAAACAAGATCCAACAAGAACTGAAACGAAAATAACAAAGAACGAAAATAAAAACAGAATCAAACAAAAAGTAAAGATAGGAAAATCAGACCTTGGAACCCTGAGCTCTAGATACAAAATGACAAGAAACACACTTGGATTCGAAATCCAAACAAACCCCAAGCAACGGACAGAACCCCAAGAACCGCGAATTTGATTTTGTAGGAACAAAATCCTTCCAAGGCCACAAAGAAGACCCACAAAGAACTTGCCCTTGAGAACCTTTAAGATGATTCCTTGTAGTGTTTTGCTAGCAATGGAGACGCCACTAAGCTTGCTAAACTTAGATAAGTCGATTTTAACTTGAAAAGGGGAATCCCTCCCTTACAAGAATTCGGCCATAGCCAAAGCTTTAAGCTTTTGTGTTTACAAATTTCGTTGATTGTCCTCAAAATGAAAAAGAAAGAAAGCTTAAATAGTGTTACAAAGAGAAACCCTAAAGGCATAAAGACAACAATGCCCCTAAAGGCTAAATTACAAAAATACCAAAGTCTTCAAAGGCTGTGAAGCTTCATTCAGAACTGATTTGGGCCAAGTGAAGTGGCTTTGGGCCTCTCTATTGAAGCCCACATGCGTCTCTATTTGTTTGTTGCAATCGGCCATAACACTTTGAACTAATCCCGCCATTGCTTCTCTGAGTCTTTTGGTCCTCTGCCTCGTAATTGGCTCTTCTGGTACTTGTAATGGTCTTTTGATTTGTTGTCGGCTTGGATCATGTCACCCGGGCTTTGATAAGCTCGTCAAAGAAAAAAAAAAGTCCGGGCCCGGGAAAGGCCTGGCCCGGGTGTCTTCCGGGCGGGGCGTTATCCGGCCCGTTTTTTAAAAAAATATTAAAAAAATTAAAAACATATAAATACAAAATACATTCACATTATATGCAAAAACAATTCACAAATAAATTAAAAGTTTCATCGATAAATTAACAATTTAAATGCTACTAAACATATTAAAATATATATATGTTTTTTGTATTTTGGCCCGGGCCCGCCCCGGGTTTTTTTACCTTGTCCCGGACTTTTCTGCCACCCTAATAATATCATTTTAAAACATGCTTGCATGCTAAGATAAGTGGATTGTCATTAAAATCCACTAGTTTCGAATGGTGATGTATGTGACATCATGTACTATTGGGTACTGATATTGAGGTCATAATATTTCTGATGTACTCTGATGGGTTTTAGAATGAGTCTTCTCCAGAACAGGTCTAGATCGGACAAGACTCAGCTCATAGTCCTCTCCATTCTGAAATGGACTTCTCAGCTCATTCAAAGCACAAAAATAATGTTTCACATACAATTTGTTTGCACTGTGAAAACCACTTTCCAGAATCCAAAAGAGGTTCCAATTTATTTCTCTTGCATGATCTCCCAAACCCTAGTTTCTCTGGAGGTCTCCAGATTCCGAAATAATATTATTTCGGAGTCAAGTCCAGATTGTCTCCGGGGTCATTGGACTTCAGAGGTAATCATTAATTCTTCGTGTCTACTAGTGCAATAGTACCGTGAAAGGTGTCACCCTCCTAGTGGACCTCTATCTGTCTATAGCAGTTCTACTAAGGAGACGTGATGAGGAAGATTCAACTGCATGTCGACACGTGTCTCTAGTCGCAAGGCTAACTTTGAACACCTACAGATAATATAATTAAAGGAAGTTTGAATTTGTAAAACATGTGGAGATAACATGAAATAAGAATATTGACCGTTCAAGGAATCTATATGCATGACATAGTCCACAGATACGGCCGGTTAGAGTCCTCAAATTTAAACCAAAATTAAAGAGGATATTAAATCTTAAAAAAAAATAATATCCATTATAATAAAAATATTTTTTAAAAAAATTATCAGTAAATATTATATATATTAGAAACTCGTTTAGAAGTCCTAAAATTCGGATAGCCACTATCTGCATGTTGAGCATATTAAACGAGTCTCGGATTAAAAAACATTGGACAGATTAGGTAAAAATGGCTTGCGAGTTGCGTGTCAGGCTGGCACACTGATCCTGAAAAACGATCAATGTGTGCTGAAAAACTTTCGGTTGGGGTTGCTGGTTTTTGAAATTTTATCAAGTTTTTGTTTCAGTAGGCAGTACAAATAAACAAACTATAATAAAATAACAATAGAAAGAATGATACATAAATAAAATATAAATTAATGTTGTTATATATCATTATAGAATACAGATGTAAGCAAAAAGCAACAGAGGTGAATGGCTACGGTACCCGTAGCCTGGTCAGAAAGTTAATAAAATCTAATTAAATATAATTATGTGACTCCGTAGTCACAACTTTAATGTGTTTGTTATGAATAAGAGAATATATATTTATTTGTTTGGTTGATATTTTACAGGGATAAATAGTCACCATCATTCTTTCCTGATTCACTTTCTATTTCCCATAATTTATTTTTCTTTGAAACATGGGAATAATGAATAATCATATCCAAATATGTAAAATCTACTTACCATAAATGAAAAATTAAGGGAATCATTAGATAAAGTGAATATGAACATATAAGATCAAATCTTTCAGGTCATAGTCCATTAGATTTGTACCGACGGATGCACGAGGTAGGAGCTCTAATAAAAAGAAGAAAGTATTGTAATAAATATACACAGGTAATTACTCTAGTCCCCAAGGGGAATGACTTGATGGTATATGTCTCAGGATATGACCTTGACGTTTTGAGTTCAAATATAAAGAGTGTTTCTTGTAAAAACATGAGATAGCCGATTATTTTACCTGCTCTACTTAAACCTTGAAGGGTGATTTGACGGCGGACTTTCCAACTATTCAAAAAAAAAAAGTTAATTACTCTATTGGATTAACCCTAGAATTACTACTTCACTTTACACCACCTTCAATTACGAATTGAGACAGCAAGCATACTACAAGACAAATTAAGGCCCATTATTCGCCCAATGAACTAGCTCAGAGCCCAGCAGCGAAGAGGCTATTGTGAGAGAAACATTAAGAATTCAATATAATACCATTGTGGGCACAACACAACCAGTCTACAAATGCTGTAATGGTGAAATTTTCAACTGTATCAAATGTTTTTGCATCGTCTCTGATTATGTTAGCATTGGTGGAATTTAGATACAAAAGCTTACTACCAATCAGCAATCTCAGTAGCTTATGCGAATCCTTGTTTCCAGTTCAGAATGTAATGCACAAACTACAAGCATTTACGCCTAACTGGAAAAAAAGGCACCAAATACAACTTCGTCCTAGACATTTTCAATGGAGGAAAATGATCTGATGGAACTGGATCTAGTAGCCTCTGGCCCGCGCTCTGAGTATGAGACTAAAGCTTTCACTACATGGCGAAATCTCCTTCTGTATGTGGGAAACTTCGTAACATTGCGTATCAATCCTATCATCCTGTTGATTGATGTAGTGCTTGTCAGCTTGCATAGAAGGATAGAAGAAAAGAAAAACTAAGCTGGTAATTGTACATGCTTTTCACAAGTGACATATAGGGTAATGCTCATTTATAGGGATTTCTTCACAAGCAAGTAGAGAAATGCTCAAGTTTTAATGATTATACTGTTTGGTATAGGGTTTGATGAACTTATAAACTAGCTTACTCTCAATCAATATTCTCTACCAGATAGTGCAAATAAAAACAAACAACTCATAAAGTAAATGGATATGTAATGTTCGCCTTCTATAATTACTTCAATAAAGATAAAAGTTCATACCTTCTACTGATGCCCTGTATTTGAGCTGCTCTGAGTGTATCTTCAGGCAATAAACTGCCATTGTCCCAAGCCTCCATTCGTTGTGTATCGCTTCCAAAGAGGACTACTTTTTCCAAGTACCTCACTTCAGGCTCGGTCAAATTCAAGACTCTAATTTGTTCCTTTAGGACCATTATCGGGTTAAAAAACCAGTCTAACAGTTTATTATTTGGTCTATTCAGATAGGTTATTTCAACACTATCAAGTAGCAATAAACCACCTGATCCAGCTTTGATAGAGTAAAGAAGAGTCTGCAAGAATGAATAACAAGGCAACCCGATACCTACAATTGCTTCTTCAATAACAGTCTTTGCCTTCAACCAATCATTGAGGTCAGCCGGTGTTACTACATTAGCATCTAGTAATTCTCTTCCCCTCGTTTCACAGGACCTCATCATATTTACCCATATCTGTTGCATGTGCCTTAATAGTTCAGTAAATAGTTTTCATATAATCTCTCAAATCACAGATATCATAGCTTTGCAAATATCAATAATCAATGAACGCAACTCAATTTCTGCTAAGCCTTTTAGACTGAGACAGTTATTCTTTACATTATCAAATAATTATAAAAAGATGGCAGAGATATGATATCTACTGGTTTGGATTCCCAAAGGTTGCATATTTAGTCAATACTATTTGCCAGTACAATCATCTTTCAGGCAAATAACCACCGTTAAATCCAGTTACATTTTCATTATTATAGAATCTCAGGTCAAAGATTCATTTAAAACATTAAAAACATGGTGTTGCTACTGACTCTCATCTGTTCTGTATATTGGTTCATTATGCCAATTCACAGAGAGAGGCCAATTTGATCTTAAGCATACCTGCACCACTTTTACTTCTTGTATTGCCTCCCTGACTGATCTCGAATGAGCCAAGCTTGGCATCAGCATTGCAGGTGCTTCTGCAGAAACAGAAGTGAATTTGCCTCCAGCCACCTGATTTCCTCCAACAGACAATTCAGATGAGCTATGGACCTTTTTCTGTCTATATCGGGGCCTGGCTGTGAGAAATGTGTTTGAAACAGTTAAAATGAAATTAAAGAACAAAAATCTCTAGCAGTATTTGTTGAAAGATACTAATCCAGGCATCTACGGCTAATTAGAGAACATGATTACTTTGGAAGGATAGTCCCCTCCCTGAGATAGAGCCAATCATTTGTATACTCATCAAATTCTGCTACCATCGCAATTACATAAGCTGCACCTCTCCGGAAAGATCTTTCCTGCATACATAAGAATGCTAAAGAGTTTGAGTTCAGTCATAATAAATATCAAAACTATAATGTACTTAAAATAAGACAAACCTGATACACTATAATTGATCCATATAATCCAATAAAGATGCTTGAGAAAATAGCAATCAAGACACTCCCAATAACAACAATTGGCCACAAAAGGATAGTCAAACCAGCAACTGGGATGCAAGCTGTTTCTAGAAATGGCCCCTCACGGCTGATGAGGTCATGCAACAGTCGAAACCAGCCCTTGAACAACATATATGGACTCTTGATCACGGCAATTACAGTGTACAAGGGAATGTCCACAACTAGCCCCATCAGACCAACAATGATACAGCCAGGCACATGAATTAACCTACAACGGACAAATTGACACTTTCATAAATGATTGATAAAATCAATTTCGTATTCATTGTTTTAATACAATCAGCTTAACCCTTATCCTCCATTTTGTTTACAGGAAGCTGATAATGACCTAATAGATTTCTAACCTTGTCAGTATATTGTTCTGTATTTGTGGAAAAGGTAAAGCTCACCTCAACTGAGTCAAATAACTAAATTAGATTAAAATACTTAAATTAACGAAAAAGCTTCTTAATCCCCTCTTAGAGCTTCAAAAATTGAAAAAAAAAATCAAGAATTATATGATGGGGTTTTCATATATGCCTGTGGAACATTATATAAACCTCATTCTTTCCAGAAATTATAAAAGCACAGGAATCATAGTTGATACAACCAGTAAGAAGACCAATACCTTAGAGGCTGAATCTCATTTGAATGAGGAGATTCGCGTAACTCCTTCAAGAAGATTGGATATGAATGATAACATACGTCTGCAAAATCTCTGACCATAGTACAACTTCCTTTAATAGTTCCCCATGTTCCATCCTAATTGTTGATACAAGTAAAAATTAATGATCCTTCGATGAACCAAACAAGAAATAAAATTCAAACAGGGAAATTACATCAAAATTTTACCACTACACAATGGAAGAGTTTCCTGCATTCATTGTCATGTCTAAAGGCCTCAAAAGCTGATACCCAAGGAGTGAAGAACCCATAGCCAACTCCCACAAGAACACTCCCAGCTATGCTTAGACCCAACCATAATCCAAATAAGGCAGGCAAAGCAAACAAGATAGCAACTTTAAGTGGTGTATCCAATCTATTAGTCCTGCAATTACCAGACCATTAATTCATAACATAATATATAAAAAACCCAGATGTAAAATTCTGATCTTTAACTAAATTCACTACAACCAGAGAATTATACTACAGAAAAAAGAGCAAAAATGGTATAAAAGATATTTTTTTTACTTGTAAAGGGTATAGACTGTCCAGGCAACATGAGCAGGGAACAAACCAAGAATCACTCCAACATTCCCTATAATCAGTATCAAACCAGCTACAGGACACACAAGTAAACCTGAAACATTTAATGAAAATCTCAAAAATCCCATATTTCAAATCCCCATATTAAAGCTCAACAAACATAATAAAGGTCAAACAAACAAAAATAAATAATAATAATAATAAAGGTTAACAAAACATAAAAGTAAAGTGAAAAGGAAGAAGAAAAAGAGAACCTTTAAGAGCACCCAGAGAGAAAGCTAAGCAGAAGGCAAAAGCCACATAGATGATCTTCAACCAACCTTGCAGATTGCTTAACATGTCCATAATACCAATACCAAAAATATCATAGAAAACTCAACACCACCACAAAGAAAAGGTTCAAACATCAAACTAATCCTTCTAAAAACTCCTTTAAAATATTTTGCTCGTTGATAATAAAAATATATATCTTTTTTTTTTTTCAAAAAAGGCAACAAAAAATATTATGCAAAGAAACAAGAAGATGACAAAAAGAGAGAACAAGCCTCGAAACTCAACCCTCAAAGGCCCAAAGTGAATCAATTCAACAGTGTCCTGGATGCTAGGAGCCTAATAAAAACTTTCAAACACAGACAGCTCCTACATAAGGTGTATCCCCATCCCTTATTGCAGCTTTATTATGGCTTCTATGGTGAAAGCTATTACTGATGACATGATGTGGGTCACGACTTTTGTGCTTTGGTAGTCAACAATGTGTTGTATGGTATTAATTTCTTTGTTATAAGTGGTATCAGTAGAGGATTTAGATTTGGTGTTTATATGAATTTTGTCTTAAGTGGCGTACTTTGGTTCGAATTCAATGAATGTATTTATTGTAATAGTTTGTGACAGTTGATTGTTTTATTTTAAACCCGAAATGAATGATTTGATGGTGAGATTTCCAACGATTTTAAAAAAAATTAATATAAATTTTATATAAATTTTTTCTTATATAAATTGTGATTGATATTTTATTAAACAAGATTTCATTAATCATTATTAATATGGTTTTTGGCTTCGGCGTGAAAAGCTAAAGGTACCATAAAAGAGTCGCAATTGAGCTGCGGCCTGCATGCCACGTGACAGTTTACTAACTGCGTGGTCAAACAATAATAATACCATCTAAAATAATAATATTAAAAATATAATATTATTATCTTTGACGTCTAGAAGATGTTCTGTATTAGGCTTAGGCGCCTGCGATTTTTTATTAATTAGTATTATTTATTAGACAATGTCAATGCTTTCATACAAATGCCGATAAATTTGCTTCGTTTCAAAGTTCATCTGTATCTGATGAGTGTGTGTCTAGTCCGCTAAAAAATGATTGATCATTTGGGACTTCTCTGACATTTTTCATGGAGATGGATGATGACAAGAGACGATCACGAGAAAGATTGACATAAAATCTTAAATTTTAATTATGATTTAGATGAGATTCAAAATGATTAAAATTCATCTTAATTATATAATATTGAGATTGAGAAATCTTGTTCTATGCAATTCCTAACTCAAACTTGCCGATTGCAAAACCTACCTAGCTAGCAGGTTGGTAGCTTATTATCAAAAGTAACTTCTTATACAAACAGCGCAGCGCAGCGCAGCGCAGAGCAGCATCAAATATCATTATCAATCATATCCCAAGTGAAAGAAATGTCAAGTAAAAGCTTTTCATAACCCAATTTGCCGAGGCAGTTGATGAGTTGTCAATTTGGACATTTGGGTCTAAACACTGTTTGATAATGCAATGTATTAACTGAAAAATCTTCCTTCTTTCGCTTTCATTATTTTTCCTTGCTACTTTATCTCTTGAAGACAAAACACATCTTATTTGTGGAATAAATTTAATGAAATTTTGTTGGACTTGGACCCAAATAGAATATATATATATATATATATATATATATATTATCCACTCCAGTTTTATTACAGTGAGAATAAAATTATTTATAGAATTTGATTTTTCGTACAAACTGATTAACAAAATGATCGTGACAACATTCATTTTGTTATAATCCAATCGAGCTATGCAATTTTGTTGATTTAAAGTGATGAGCAACATTGTTGTTCTTTCAAGTACAGTTTATATGTGGTACGTTTAATTTCGAGGAAATCAACAGTGCCAAAGAAATAGACTGAATCATTATGAATATTCAGAGTAATATTAAGGAATTACCGTCCTCTGTGATTCAATTCAAACCGAGATGCTGTAATATAATGACCCATAGGTTAGCAAAATTTGCATGTAATAGCCTTTCTTCTTGGTTTTGGATGGAGGACTTCCCTCCGTTCATCAAGTGTTTGTTCTACTTTTCTAATATATATATATGAGATTCAAAAAAGTACGTTTACATGGATACAACTCTATTTCAAAAAAGAACGAATGTCTTCACAAAATTAGAATGGCGAAGGGGACGAGGCAAGGATGGGTTGTCCTGAAAATGGATATCAACAAAACATATGACAGAGTGGAATGGGATTTTTTAAAAGGAGTTATGGTGAGATTGAGTTTCTCTAATCGATGGATTAATCTTGTGATGAATTGAATCTCCACTACTTCCTTTTCGGTGCTGATTAATGGGCAAGCCACAGGGATGATCAAACCGCATAGGGGCCTAAGACAAGGCTGTCCGTTATCTCCTTACCTTTTCCTTCTTTGTGCCGAAGGATTATCCAACCTCTTGGTACAAGCAGAGAAGAGAAGATTGATCCATGTGCTGAATTTTAGTAAGGAGATTAAGATTACTCATCTCTTATTTGCTTATGACAGCCTTATTTTCTCAAGAGCAAATACTGGAGAGTGCAGAAATTTAAAGAAAATTATGGATGACTACGCTACTGCCTCGGGATAGATTTTCAATTTTGATAAATCGTCTTTGTTTCTCGGTGGCAATGTTTCGGCCAACCGAACATCAACCTTTAAAGAGATTCTAAAGTTGGAAGTAGTAGCTAGACATGAGAAGTATTTGGGACTACCTTCAATGGTTGGTAGGAATAAAAAGACATTTTTAATGATATTAAACTCAGAGTTATGAACAAGATCTATAGTTGGCAAAACAAGTTGTTTTTTGCTGGAGGTAAAGAAACCCTTATAAAAGCGGTAGCTCAGGCTGTTCCCACTTATGCCATGAGTGTTTTTCGTATCCCTCAGACAATTTTTAATTAATAAAAGTTGTAATCAACTTTTAAGTGGGCTTAATCTAATTAGTCCAAATATGTATAATTAGGTGTGACTAATCTTCATTGTCTCCCACTTTGATTTAATCCAATTAAATCAAGTCAAAGACTAGGAAATGAATTAGTTAAATGTTTGTCATTTTGCTGCCTTGTAGTTGGTAAAACCACATTTCTAACATCTTATCTATGTACGTCGATTGTGACAACCATATAAGCTTCCTAACTCTATCTCGATGGAGTCTTAAACCTAATATATAGGAAGTTTCACTCATATCTTTCATGGAGAAGTTCTTGCAAAGGTAGGATTTCACACTTTGCATCATCCTTATATCATTGCCTATGATAAGGATGGCATCTACATACAAGACTAGGAAAACTATCATGCTCCCACTAACTTTCTTATAAACACATGGTTTTTCCTCGTTTTTGATGAATCCAGATAATCTAATTATCTCATCAAAACGACGATTCCAGCTTCGGGATGTCTGTTTAAGTCCATAAATAGACTTTTGGAGCTTACAAACTAAGTTTGAAGTCTCACTGGATACGAAACTCCATGATTGTTCCATATAGACATCATCTTCAAGGAATCCAATCTACTT